>JARQZK010001541.1:90000-140000 GCA_030704885.1 Cynegetis impunctata | reverse complement strand
CTTCTCAGCCGTCAATAATCTCATACTCATATGCCAGCTTACAATTTTTTTACCGATTAAAATAACCTCAATTTCAACAATTCCTAAAAAAGTACTTAGGGCTTAGTGCTCTAAATGTCAAATTACTTTCACAAAGTGCTTAGTAATCGCAAGCCTTTTGTAAAAATAAGTGCTTAGTGCTCGAGACCGGGAGCCTTTTTTTTCAAGTGCTTAGTGCTCGAAGCACTATTCTTCAGTGCTCGTCACAGCTCTGCTAATAATAAAGTTTTAAGTTGATTCAAAATTCAATTAATATTTCTTCATATGAATTAATTCCAAGTGTTAAACAACAAAAATAGTATCAACAACAAAATCAATATCAATCAATAATATAGAACCCAACCCAGAGTATAAGAGTCAAAAACATTCAAATTATATTTTCAAAATTAAATTATAAAAATTAATTCTTTAATAAAAATAAAAATAAATTTTATAACAATATATATATATATATATATATATATTTACAATTATAACAATATATATATATATATATATATATATATATATATATATATATATATATATATATATATATATATATATATATATATTTATATATTCTTGATTGATATTTTGCTGAACTCTTGGTGAAATATGATCTATTTTTTATCCAAAGGCAAGGTATTTCAAAATTATACATTGTGCAAAATTTCACGATATAATAACAATATTACTTCACAATTGTTTCGGGTTACTATCCCATTCTCAAAAACGATAATAGGCTCTTAACTCGAAGCACTTGTGAAGTGAATTTTGTATCACATTATTAGTATTCCATTTAATTATAAGTTTTGATTTCAAAATAAATTTTATATACTCTGAAAGTTAATTGGTCTTCCTAGTGAAATGTCCATCTTACGAACAAATGCTTTCTGCTCTAGGATGAAATATCCCCTCAACTATTGTTGACAGAGAATATTTCCCATGTTTTTCTCTTTATACTTTCAGAAACTGACAATTCAGGAGTACATATAAATATAATAATTACTCATGGTTCCTTAGGTATATGCTAATACATTTATTGCTCCCAACTGAGAACAATCAATATCATATGCTAGTCAAATGATAAAGAAAATAATGATTGTTATTGGATATCTCAGCAAAGTCCAGACTTGGAATGTCTAGACCAGTAAATGTGATATATTATTTCAGTAAATCAAACACAGTAAGAAACGAAGGCGGTTGTTGATTTCGTTCTCTATTTTCAACTGACTGTTTACATATTTCGATTCAGATAGGGCATTCAGTGTTAATTTACAATAGACGAATTAAATTAATTAACTGCGTTGTAGCTAGGTCATATAGATAAGTGGAATTAAAAAAATCAACCTATTATATATATATATATATATATATATATATATATATATATATATATATATATATATATATATATATATATATATATATATATATTTATATGGATACAATGAAACAGTTGAGAATTTGTGCATTTGTTAATGTTAACCTTTGAATGTACTGAGAACATGCAATAGGTAACTATTGCAATGCGAAGAACTGAAATTTTTCAGGTGACATAATAAACACTATCACAATCAACAACTTCAGGTGAGTTTTCATTTAAATTTTTCCGCAAAATTGTTGTTAGAGAGCATAACATTATCATTTATTGGGCGAACAAATTCACACTGGCTGAAATGGAAAGATGCCAGGTCTGATATTTATTAAAATATAGATTGTAGCAATTGTAGTTTGATTTATATATGCTAAAGGTCACGGAATCTTCGTTGTAGAATCATTCCACGTACGTGTCATTATCTACAACACTAATCACGGTTTACAATCTTGCAAACCTGTTGGAAAATCTAAATTTTTTTCAAATGATTCATGTTCAGCAAACATATGATGAAATGAAAAATAATACATAAAACTTGAGCCATTTTAAAATAACTTTAATCAGTTTCTAGCATTAACTATGTCTTAATTATATATACATATATATATATATATATATATATATATATATATATATATATATATATATATAAATTTTTGATCATTATTAGCAATAACGAGATTGTTGAATCTCATAAAAGCTCGATTTTATTGAAAAGTTGTCGTGACTTTTAAAATATTTCAAAAGTTTTGAGAAAGCCACGAATGTCGTGGCGAAACGTCAACTTTTTAATATAATCGAGTTATTATGAGATTCACCAAGCCTGTTATTGGTGATAACTATCAAAAAGTTAAAAATAGTTCACAGGCTACAAAAATTCTAATAAATATATATATATATATATATATATATATATATATATATATATATATATATATATATATATATATATATATATATATATATATATATATATATATATATATATATATATATATATATATATATATATATATATATATATATATATATATATATATATATATATATATATATGATACATTATAATAGCATTCTGAAAATTTGGTTACTTAAACAGTTAATATTTCAAAGGAAGCATCTTGTATATTATTGCATTTTTCGCTGGGCTATTAGTTTCCGATTAGTTTTGTTACGTTTTAAGAGAAATCACTCAAATTCTTTATCTCTTCTTCAAAATACAGATACAATCAAATAATTGTATTTGGATTCGACTTAATTGTTGGTATTAGATTACCAAGTCTTTTATACCTTCATAGGCAGTCATGAAGCGTGTACTTGTGAAAATTTCACAATGAATTGGTTAATAAATTAATCAATTGCAGGATACTGCAGCTATAACTTGAGAAGAAAGAAGTTCCAATGAAATGTTTCAGTATTCATGGACAATGTGACAAAATTACAGGAAGAATACACTGAAAATCCTTTGAAACGTACCCTGATTTACGAACTAATAACAGAAAGTTAGGATCATTACAAAATAATATCAATTAGAATGAGTTCAAAATGATAAAAGAAATTAATTTTTTTATACCAAAGAAGGAAAATAACAAATCAGAAACTTACTGCATATTCTTGGTATATTAATTCTGTCATATTATCCTTAAACATTAAACAATTTCATCGAAACTTGAAAGGTCAGAATAGCTTCCTCAATAAAAAAATGCAACATCATACTTGAAAGTTGGAATATCAACGAAATTGAATAGTAGCATTGTGTACAGAATCAACTGTTTGGATTGCTGGCACATACGTGGAACAAACATCACAATTGTCAGAAAACAGACTAGCCATTCACAAGAATGACATCACTATATAAAAGGACAGATGTGCACTAGTTTCCCACGCATATGATTTGGACCATCGAAAGCATTTCAACAACGTTGCAATAATACAAAGTTATAACATTAGACTAGTCCAAAACACTGAAAAAAATAATCCGTTGTGAATACCGAAGATAACTATATTATACCAAGCGATGTGGTCAAATAGGCGCCAATCACTACATTTATTAAATATTACCATTGCAAAATAGTATGATTCAAACAATAATAAATACTGAAGCTTAAAGCATAAAGCACTTTTCCTGTTTGGTTATTATTCACCACTACAAAAAAGTAACTCCCACTTGTCAATTTGTTCTTATTTATCGGTGGCATGGAATACTACATGAGAAAATAAGGGTATTACCTAGCACTTATATGACAATGTATACTATTACCTTTCTATTTTTGTCCATAAATCTATGGTTATTATTTATCTGCACTGATATAATATCAGAGATTTTTGCAGGTTCATTATAACTTCACTAAATGAGTATTTCATACGAACTTATATGTTTTTTTCCGAAACTATGTAATAAAAGAAAGACAATGTTTACAGGCTGGTTTATTGAACTTTAGTAATCAATATACAGGGTGTTTAGAAATTAATTCATTCGATACTCTGAAGTCCTGTCCCAAAGATTTAGAACTTCCCTCAAGGTTCACAATTGTACTTCAGCCAGTTGCTTTCTTCTTCAAGTTGTTCATCTACTATTTCTGAAAAAAAAAGAAGACTAAGGTTTCCACACAATTCCACACAAATAAGGTGTTGACTTACCAGAAATATTAATATTATCTAATATAATCAACTGATCGCTTTTTTCTTCTACTATAATTTTCAAAGAAATATATTTCTTCCTAGTATTAGAATATTTGTTTCAGAGTTTTCATTGTGAACATTTGGCTTTCCATGTTTGTCTCTATACCCTGATATCTAATAAGAACTAGGAGATTCAAAGGGAAACAAGAAGCATATCTGATTACTCAGATCTGTAAATTGTTGCTTTTATTTTCGAATGACTATTTATCTATATAGTTCTCTACAACATAAAAATATTAAATAACTGGTAAAAAACAGTTCTCTCTACAAACTAATGGAGATAAGTACTTAATAGATAATGAAAACTACCTAATGATAATATTCAATGAGTCTATTAGGTATTATGGGAGTACTTTTGGGACATTTGCAGGGAAATTATCGCTTTTCAATAATATGCAGTTAGTTATAAATTTAATATGGAAAAATGTAGATCATATAATATAGGCACTTACATCTATCTAGTTGATTAGGTTAATTAAATTTGAAAAAATTAGGAGATACCCACTGTGTCGGACAAACCTACATGCGATTATGAATTCTGCCTTTAAGTAGGTACTGAAGCCATTAGTGCCATTCCAAATTCGCTATGAAACAGAGTATAACTTACCGTTGATTACTGGTATTAAAATATCCAAATTCCATTGAATCAGTACGCTTTCCATTATAGGTATCTATTCGTGGTCATTGAACTTCAACTTTGAACAGTAGTGCAAAATTAAAACAATGAGAATGGGTGCACAAATCACGAACCGCAATACGGAAAACAATAATGATAAAAATGGCGACACATCGTAAGCTGGAGTGTCGCGTGCTTGTTACTTTGGAATCTTTCGGCTTTTTTACTACTCTTTGTAGTGATAAATTTTGACATCACAGGAAGTAGTCTCATACGTGCTATCATTCGTAGAGAATTAATAAATAAGTTATATTTACCCTGTACCTAATACCACTACAGGAAAGATATTTAATAATTACCTGTTATTGAACATTTCAACTGATGAAGTAGTCATTAATAATTGAAGCTATCATCATTTGGATGTGGTATGCAATAGATTTGTCGTGATATTCAGCACTCATAAAAGTAGTATCACTGACATGTTAATTGTTCAATGAAACTAAATCGACATAACCATTCATTTAGTAGTACACAGAAAATCTCTTCTTTTTCTCAGTGAAGATGTCACAAATTAAAAAGTACAACGCCCATATGAATACAAACACTGATACTCAAAAATGGATCAGCATATACTTATTCCTACAAGCTTGAATCTTATGGCATTCCCGAACAGCTACCTCAATGAACGCCGGTGTGCGTTATGGATCTTGTCACACTTTTTCTTATTGCTCCCCCGAATTCGATTTACAACAAAACTTTGAGCTCGCTGACGACAGTAATCTTATAGCATACGCTACTAACAGAACGTCTGCCGGTGCATTTACATCGTTTACGAGGCAAAACGAATATATTAAAATTCAGGTGAATTCAGTAAAAATATTTGCATATAATGAACACCATATCCGGAATTCAGCTTTCTAGGTTTCTATGGAATGTATATTGAGCTAAAATTTAATTTTTAAGGATATTTTGAAACCCTAAGTCAGTCCAAATTAAGTAAGACGGTTTAAAAGTACTGCGTAGATGCAGTTGATGTAAAAGAAGTGCCGTTTGGTGTTATTTTATGTACTTTTTCATGAACTGCCGTTAGTATAATGTAGAGTAATGGTTTAAATATTTCGTGGTTTTTGATTTTCTGAGGTTTAGCACATCTCCACATCTCCTCAAGATTAAGTTTGAGAGTTGAAACTTATAAGGTGGATTGAATGGATATTATTGTTTTTTGATTGTTTCATTTATTTTTCTCAACTCCCGCCTTCTTTTTGTAAAAATTTCCTGTTTTTTGTTCGTTTCCAAATTTTGTTTACCTCCACAGTTCTTCTAAATTGACATAGAGGGTTGTGGTTGGAAGTGAAAAAATTGAAACTGGGGAGAAAGTAGGACTTTAGTGACGAAGCTGTGTTCAAGCGATTTCATTAGTTTAAAAAATTAATAAGTGTACATATATTCCAAAAAGAAAAACTACATCATAATCTTTGTCTGCGGTGATCTAAATATCAGCTATTTTGAGTCACGTACTGATCTGGATTATTTACTCTTACAATTTGATTTAACCATCACTTCTGATCATGTTACTAGAATTTATACTAACAAACACGGTATTACTAGTTCCAATAAAATAGATTACATTTTAACGAATGTTTGCTGTGACCTTTTGGCTTCTGAGGTAACTGATCCTCACATAGGGGATCACAGAGCCATTGTTCTCACCTTTGAGTGTCCTCTACCGAACCCTATAGAAAATACTTCCTTTTGTATATTCCGTTGTCTATCTGAAAAAAATTTACTAAACCTCTCGTTGATGGCCGCAACAGTTTGTTTTGACGACATTTATCTTGATGTAGACATCGAACACTGTTTTGATCATTTCCATAACATCTTGAAATTTTTGTTAGACTCTGCTTGCCAGTTTAAACAAAAACGGAATCAAATTGGAAGCAAGGCCGATTGGATTTCTGATGAGATCAGACAAGCTAGGAGGGATCTCAGAAATCTTCATTGGTTGTTCCGAAACTTGAATTCCCAGGAAAGTAGAAATCGATATTTATCCGCCAAAAAAGAATATCAAGAACTACTGAAATCAACTAAATTGAATTTTCATAAAAATCTGCTAGAATCTTCCAATAATAGGAATAAAACCATTTGGAATTTAGTTCGTAAAGAAACAGGTTTCCACCAACAAGGCTGGAGTATTGTGTTAAAAGTTAACGATAAAATTATTTCTGATCAATCCAATGTGTCTAATGCATTTGGTGAATATTTCTCTTCAATAAATATAATCAGTGTTCAGGAGCACTTCGGTGTGAGCCGATCTCAGTCATGTACAACTGTGTCGCTGACCAATAACAATTTCTTCTTCTTTCCAGTCGAGGCCGTGGAGATTGAATCCACTATAAAAAAATTGAAAAATAAGAACTCCAGTGGGTTGGACATGATCCCGATTAAGGTTTTGAAGGTTTTGGCTACTTATATATCGAAACATCTTGCATATCTTATTAATGTCTCAGCAACCTCAGGCAGGTTTCCTTCTGTACTAAAGACGGCTGTGGTGATACCAGTGCACAAGAAGAATACTGTAGACGACATTAACAATTATCGTCCCATTTCATTATTAAGTTGTTTATCTAAAGTCATAGAAAGATTAGTTTATGATAGAATGTTGAAATATTTGGATAAATTCTCATTTATAACAAGTTGCCAGCACGGTTTTCGGTTTAGTAGATCGACGGAGTCTGCGGCATGTGATTTGGTGAGTTTTGTGTATGATTGTTTAGATGATGGTATTTTTGTGGCTGGGTTGTTTTTTGACCAATCTCGTGCATTTGATTGCTTGAACTTCAACTTTATACTGGATAAATTGTTCAATCTAGGTTTCAGGGGTGTTTTCCTCGAGTGGATACGAAGCTTTTTGACCAATCGATGGTTAATTGCGCGGGTGGGGCAACATAGCTCAGTTAGATACCCTGTAGAAATGGGCGTGCCTCAGGGTTCAGTCCTGGGACCACTTTTATTTATCATTTTCATAAATGACTTGCCTGACTATATCATGAACCATTTCTTCAATTTGCTGAATATCAAGATTGTATTGTTTGCGGATGATACTTCGTTCATTATTTCTGCACAAACTTTTGACGAACTCAGGGCAGGTTGTGAATCACTAGTCGGGTACTTCAGGGATTGGTGTTTCAGGAACTCCCTTATATTAAACGCAAGCAAGACTGAACTTGTCCACTTTCAGATGAGGGATTCAGATCCCCAATTAATCCTAAATCTTCAGTTCGGTGAGCTGAGGCCTTCTCAGTGTGTCAAGTTCCTTGGATTACATATTCATAAAAATTTAAAGTGGAGGGATCACGCTGATCACGTTTGCAGAAAATTGAGTAGCGCATTTTACGCTTTGAGACGCATAAAACTTATATTACCACAGGATTCTCTAATAAATTCGTATTATTCACTTGCATACAGTCACCTCAACTATAACGTTATATTTTGGGGTGATTCCTCATTTAGCAATTCAGTATTCATTGCCCAGAAGAAGATAATACGTTTGATTTTTAACTTGAAACCTGGGGAGACCTGTAAACCCTTTTTTATAAAGAACAAAATACTGTGTTTTCCTTGTATTTATATTCTTGGATGTCTGTTGTACACTCGTAGAAATGTTTTTATCACTGAGTAAGTGTTCTGAGTTTCATGATTATGAAACAAGGCATAGAGAAACTCTCTGTATTCCAAAACACCGAACTTCTAAATTTCAGCAGTCACCTATGTATAATGGCATCAAATTTTTTAACCATCTGCCTGATAGGTTGAAGGTTTTGGAGTACAGAAGATTCAAAAAAGAAGTTAAGTTTTTGTTACTCGAGAAGTGTTTTTACAGCAAGGGGGAATATTTTGATACGGATATAAATTAGCCTTTAAGTATGTTGTTATTAGATGTTATATTACTTTTCTTTTTTTTATCTTTGTTGTCTTTTTTGTAAACGTGTCCTATACAAGTGTATCTTGTCTGAAAGGATGAATAAAGTTATTATTATTATTATTATTAACTATAAATTCTAAATTATTAAGATTTATACAAAAGAAGTAGTAAATATCATTATATATTTATGTATGTTACGTACATAGTAGAGCTTACGATAATAACCCTGAATTTATTTTATGAAATCCGTAATGAGCATTGCTACCAGAATCGCTACCAGAATCGCCCCCAAATTGTTTACTGATAGCGAAGCAGTCCCCGCGCGGGACAGCGCGACTGAGGAAAATGGTTAAAACTACCCAAAGATACTTCCTCAATATTAACTCAACCTATGTACCAAGTTTGAACCCTCTAACTCAATTTGCAGAGGCTGTGTAGTTTGGCAAATTTTCAAAAACTACGAAGAAACAACCAACATACCTACATAGAAATGGAGGCCATTAGAAAAATTTCATCAAATTTCAGTTGTTTTGTTTTGCAACGAAAACAATATACAATATATATATATATATACATATATGTATATACATACATATAGGTATCAGTAATCAATAAATGATTTTTCAACTACAAAAAATAAACAAGTAACTTGAGCATATATATATATATATATATATATATATATATATATATATATATATATATATATATATATATATATATATATATATATATATATATATATATATATATATATATATATATATATATATATATATATATATATGAACCGATTCTCATGAAATTTTGTGTGCATATCGGGTAGGTCTGAGAATCGGTCAAAATCTATTTTTTATCCCCCTAAATGTTAAGGGTGGTCCACCCCTCAATATTTGTATATATATATGTATCTATATATATATATACATATATATATTTTTAAAAATATATATATATCTATATAAATATATATATATGTATATCTATATATATATATATCTATTTATATATATATATATATAATAGGTACATATATATATATACAAATATTGAGGGGTGAACCACCCTTAACATTTAGGGGATAAAAAATAGATTTTGATCCGATTCTCAGACCTACCCGATATGCACACAAAATTTCATGAGAATCGGTTCATATATATATAATATATATATATATATATATATATATATATATATATAATATATATATATTATATATATATATATATATATATATATATATATATATATATATATATTTTATATATATATATATATATATATATATATATATATATATATATATATATTATATATATATATATATATATATATATATATATATATATATATATTATATATATATATATATATATATATATATATATATATATATATATATATATATATATATATATATATATATTATATGTGTGTATATGTGTATTACTTCCACTTTAGTGCTTGTAGCTAGAAGTGAAATGATTTATTGTAATGAAAGATTCACGAATGAGCGGAGTCAATAATTACTTGTTACAAAATACGTGGGATCAAAATTCCGCTTATCAATTATCGGTTTATTTCTTGATCTGAGCATAATTCAAATTCTATCATTAAAGGAAATATAAACATAGCATAGTAAACATAATTAAACTGTTTATGTTTCTGATGAACACTTACCGGAATTCATTGAACCCAAATGTTTACAGATACATTCTTCTTTAATCAGATAATACTCCGCTTCATATATTTCATATATATTTGAACCCAAGTTCATTTTGAGACTTCTTCACTCCACCTTGAATTCAAAACCTAAATCAATGAAGGAAAGAAGGAATATTTTCGAATGTTTATTTTGATACAATAGTAGATCAAATCGTAACCTTAATCTTTGTTTAGTTTTGTATTTAGTAGTAGAATTTATAACTCAAAGTTTGTAGTTCAGTTGGTTTTAATGGGAACTCTTTGACTTTTGCAATTCAGAAGGATGTGCAAAGTGATGCTTAAGATGCTGATGCGAGAACTTCAAGCTATGCGATAGATCAGTAATTTTTATCAGAGGCATATTTAAATTGGAAAGAAAATTTATGTAAGAAATATAGGTTTCACAATTTTTTCCAAAGCAAATAAATTTTCGCTAAAGCTGGAAGTTGAAAACTTTTAATTGCTAAATTAAATTTTGAAATCTACCTACATACATAAAGGAATTTGTTTCGTTTCTATGACTGATAAACTCATATAGTGAATCTTTTTTGTCTAGACTATTGTATACATTACATTTAATTTATGGCTCTAAAACTGTCAGCTTTGGAAATTTTACATGGATCTACGTTCCGAGTGTTCTGGTACTTGTCAACCTTAAGGGCGCAAATAACGTGGGAACGTAAGAATATGGCACAAATACCAAAGCCAGATAGTTGAGCATTTAGTTAGTTAGTTCGTTTTAAGTCTTAGTGACAGAAAGTTCATTACAAGTTCGTTCTTCACTTTTAATATATATAGAAAACACTCCTGCTTCGTGGCAGTTAGCACGTAACGAATATTTATATATATGTTTATATATATTGCAAATTAATAATTAGGAATAAATATTGTGATAAATTGGAGGCATTTGTAAATAGATCGTTGTGAAAAAAAGTACATTATTTCTTTTTTAACTGGTCAACTAAAGCGCGTGAGTGTCCGATTAACATACTTACGCGGGAATCGTAGTTCCTGAATTGTTCTTCGAGTACATAAGGATACGTACCCAAAACAGAATTCATTAAGCTTTCCCAGTGAGTTACATTTGGAGACATAACTATGAAGACAGTTTCAGCCATAAATAAGATTTTCAGTGAATTTTTAGATGGGTTACTCCAAAGCAAGCGTAGTTTCTGCATGTGAAACTGTACTCATATGAGTACCAGTCGATCCCCTTGACTTGAAACCACAGCTTGACGTATTAGGCCAAGCGCCGCTTATTTTTTTTCTGCAATCTTCTACAGAATTGATTTGACTATTAAAACATATTCAGGGGTGTGTCCTGAACGTTGGCGTCATGCGGAGGTGGTCGCGTTAGCCGCCATCTTGGAAAACACGTTTTATCAAAGATCTAGTGAACTGTGCATCGTACGACAAAAACAATGAAAATAATTTTCTTAGATAATAACTTTTTTTACAACTTTTACTGTGAACTTTTTTTTGTACAATGCATAGATATTTATTTGTAGCGCTCTAAACTTTTTCAAATGTGTTTATTGCGGACTATATAGTTAATGATTGATGATACATGAAAAATGGTAATGACCAAATTTGTAGAGCATAAAATTTTCTACAAATTTTATTTGAAACTTTTTTCCGTAAAATTTTTATTTTGAGAGCTATAGCTTGATAAAACTTGCACCTCGTAAATTATCAAACGAAGTGTTGCTCGTTACTACGAGCAGAAAACATTTCGTATCGCATAAAATGGCATAAGGTGTTTTTATTTTATATTTTATTATTTATAATATGAATTTATTTATAATTTTTTTTATGGTAGGGGGAATTCATTATGCACGAAGTGACGGACTCCCGGATCCGTGATTAGATTAATTGAGTTGAATAATAAAAATAATAATAATAATAATCAAAAGAAAAAGGTGGAGAAGGGGATAACAGAGTTAAATTGCTGCAAATTGATTTTTTGAAAAAAAAACTAAAACATTTATTTTTATAAAAAAAAATGGCACGTTATTTTATAAAGCAAGTCTTATTTGTTTCGATGGTGAAGGAAGACACTCATCGCATTGCAGATCTCCGTCTTTCGCCTCTGTAATAATAAGTGAAGAAGATGGATCAAAATTTGAGTCTTCATCAATTTCAACTTCGATAGCATCCACTGCATCAGGCACATTGTCACATGTTTGTCTACTACAATAAGAACAAAAAATTGAACATTTTAATCCAGCTTTTCGGCATCCACAGGCAGCCCCGCAATTTTTGGTGCATGTGCAAGAGATTATTTGTAGTAAATGTGACGGTGGGGGACCCATAATAGTTCGAACTGGTTCAAGTACGGTTGAAGTCCGCTTCCAACCCTATTTTTTCGGTTCATGGTGAAATCCAAGCCAGGTTTGAACCTATTGATGAACTCTGATGGCATGTTAACGTGCCATATCTCAGGTTAAAAGTAGAAGTGATAGATTAAGCTTCGTCTTACCCGCCAATTTCCCGAAGAATTTGTATTGAATAGAGTTAATAGACGTTTCAGATTCGTCACCTCCATACAGCGCAATGAAAAAACGTTCCTCGGTATTAGCAGTTATGTTTTGGATCAACTCCACAGCCTTCAATAGAGAATCGGTTTAAAGTTGAAAGAACTTTGGTTTGCTCTATTTTATATACACAATGCACAAGTTTTCACTTCAAGTTGTAGTACAGAACACAGAACTGACGCAGCTACAAAAATTTCAATGCGATGAAGCTGAGTGTGACTCCTGTGTCAATATAGGTACAGCATTATAATCTCGAGGCTATTCTGCGTCGACTCGGCATTTACAGCGTTATAGCTCTAAAAGTATACATTTCACGGATAAAAATTTCAGATAAAATTCATAGTAAATGTTATGTTCTACAAATTTGGTTTTTACCATTTTTCATGAATTATCAACCGTTAACTATATATTTAGCAATAAACAAGTATTAAAAAATTTTTAATCGCTATAAATGAAAATCTATGCATTGTGCAGAAAAAAGTTTTCAATAAAAGTTGTAGAAAATGTTATTGTCTACGAAAATGGTTTTTACTATTTCTGTCGTGCGATGCACGGTTCACGAGATATTTGATAAAATGTTTTCCAAGATGGCGGCTAACGCGACCATCCCCGCATGACGCCAACGTGGATTTATATTCAGAGGTCACCCCTGAACATGTTCCAACAGTTAAATTAATTCTGTCGACGATGGCATTACGAACAGTGTTTTTTTGCTCTGGCGCTTGGCCTATATAAGGTTATGATATAATAAATTTTTCGCCAAGTGCAGATTTGCATGTTTTGTGACACTATAGAGTCAAATAGCTGTTTTTTAATTATAAAACTTCATACAAGCATAGCAAAAACGGTCATATAGCTGATATGAAATTAGTTTATTCAAAATTAAGATTCGAACTTATTGTGATTAGGTTAAGATGAATGGTTACATATTTGTGTCATCTCGTGTCTGATGTTATTTAGTCGGTACTAATATGTAACTTAATTTCACCTAGTTCTATATTATTTACTATAGATATCTCATGGTAATTATTATCAAAAATTGACGGGGAAAGGGTTCACATACTATGCAGACTTTCATGATTAGATAAAGTTGCCGATTGATGGTGATAACCATGAGTATAATTCATCAGACTCAGATGATACCATGAATTTATAAGATTCATCGTTTGATGTGAAACAGATAAAAATAATGATAAAGATGAAAATCTGAATATCCGCATGTCTGGCACACTTCATGCTCTTCATTTACTCCTAGAAAAAAATTGCCATTCAATTTCTGAATATTTTACTGCAGACGAAACGCCTTCGGATATACTTTATAAATTATTTCCTCGATAGATGCTGGATCATACTATACAGTGTACTAAAGTAGAAAGTGTGAAGGCAAAGCTGAAAAATTCGTTTACAGAGGATTCCAATCTTGGTGGAATACTATGATATTATCGGCATCATGATCATTCTGGATTATAAAATACTGCAGTAGCCGTTTACGAGAAATATGATGAATTAAAAAGCTTTATGCTAATTAATGATAGTTGTGATATTGCATTCGAGATATATTTCAATCGATATCCAGAAAGGATAACTGCGGATCATTCAATAAGCCAAAAGCCAAAAATCAGATATTACAACTATAAAAAAACAATAAAAATTACAATAAATGTTCAAACTGATGTCAATTTGGGTTGATACATAAATTATATCTCTTTATAACACTCTGAACTGCATCATAAAAATGAATATTTGAAGTTTATACAACTTTGTCTAAGCTCATGTATATCGTTACTGTTTTTCTTATATAATTTTTGTTTTATATATCCCCAGAAGAAAATATCCAGTGGCATAAAGACCCCATTCAGTTTTTTCCAAAATTCAGAACTGTTTGATTAAAGCTTTCTAACATAGGTATCATATTTCTAGTAATTTTCGTATGACATCCTGTCTTTTATTATTATTATTTTACGATATTATGACGGAAAGAAATGGACAAACTCTGTCATAGATGACACCCACCTACTTGGAATACGTATAAAAAACGCAAAAAGTAATGGAGTAAAATATTATTTTCGCTAATGAAGACTTACACATCAGAAGTGACCCGACATAAAAAGGGGAAAAAAATCCGTTCAAACCAAACCACAGCCAGCTATGATTCCTATTTAAAGCAATACATCTGTAGGCCATAACTCGAAGTCGTACTTTTGTTTTCAAATTTTCTCGACACCACAGTATTATACAGAAATAAGTGCCCTAGAATTTAAAAGTTATTATCTCGTAACTTCACAAACAACCATAATATTTACACTTGTCTAAAATTCAAAAAATCAAACTTTTGTTTATAATTTTATATAAAACAAAAGACGCTAGCACATTTGTTTTTGTCGCCAGTAAATTTGTGTCGCAAAAAGAGATCGAGATTGCGCCTTTCATTTTTTTGTTTTTTCTATAGTAACCGAGATACCCCATATAAACTTCAAAATTTGCCCACCCTGTACCTCATCTATAAAGGAGGTTCGTGCTCATATGTAGGTACCGTCACGAAGACTGATGTCCATCCTCTAACAATACTTACAAATAAAGAGACCCGAAAGGGTTGAGGCATATTTCAGGTAATTGGGAAACTTGCATCATATATGATGCAAAGTATACGGCCTGCGTTCATATTATAAAGAAAAATCAAACACAAACTCAGCGGGTAAACCTACTCAACCGTCGACAAAATGTAAAATAATTTTCGGAGGAAAAATATATAACTTATAATAAGTTAACTTACTTCAACCATGAAAAAATATATCAGAAATTTCTGGAGGTCAAATATATGAAAAAATAATAATTCAAACAATTATCACGTTTCAAGTAAGGCTGTCAGCTATTTCCTTCTTTTTGGGCTCATCAGTCAGTGCTGCTGATTCGAAATGTAATGATTCTCGGGGAAGATCAATAAAAAAGAAGGAGATTCATCATCGCCAAAACTGAACTATTTTCAAAAATACTGATAGTTCATCTGAATTTTCCCTAATAGTACAATAGTTACATTATAAGTGTAATTAGTTGATGAAAGATTACACGACTCCACAAAAAAATTTCTTTCTTTGTCCTAAAGTTTATTTTATGATTTTCCGGTTAATTATGCACCAAAACGAAAATGAAATATATTTTTTATGAATAAAGTTTGCTTTTGAATATTTAAAAAAAAATTGTTGTCATTGTTGAAGTTGGGAGTTTTTATTAGTTCGCAAATTTTACTGATTTTTGCCGATGAAAAATTTCCAAACATGCTTAACAGGGTTCAAAAAGCAAGTTGTAGCAGTTTTAAAGCAGTATTCTCTGGATTTTCAGAATGTAACAAAGCTGAAAACTACCAAAAGCTAGTTGAAAATATTTTGAAAAATTTCAAAACCAGGATGTTATTAAAAGTACGTATGCTGCATGCTCATTTAAATATCCCTTAAAAACGTTTCCATCAAGAT
Source organism: Cynegetis impunctata (assembly GCA_030704885.1). Classification (NCBI taxonomy): domain Eukaryota; kingdom Metazoa; phylum Arthropoda; class Insecta; order Coleoptera; family Coccinellidae; genus Cynegetis; species Cynegetis impunctata. The sequence goes on along the minus strand of JARQZK010001541.1, from coordinate 123,673 downwards.
ATTATGAACTTCGAACAACTTTATCAATGCCAATACAATTAAAATATGATGGAAGACTATATTTGGGGTTTAATGAGAGAAAGCAGTTATGAACATAAAACAAAAAGTGCTACTGCGCACTTTTGAATTATTTTCCACTTTTTGTAAGTTAGTTTCATAGTCAAAATGAATAAAAATAATATATATATATATATATATATATATATATATATATATATATATATATATATATATATTTGTATTGGTTTATCATAAAATTAAAATTAAAAGCACAGATTTTTGAAAATATCGTTTATATGTTCTCCTGGACACAAAAGCAAACTTTTTCATGACATATAATTTCTTTTCGTTCAACTATGATCCAATCTACCGAAATTTCATACTTTAATGCCAATCTCAAATTTTGTGTTGACCCGTGTTATATGTCATAAAGGCGTGAAGTATAAAAAATATTATGAGGTGATTTCCTGAGTTCGTTGCATTCTGGCTTGCCTTTCGTGGATTTCGAAGTATTCTACAACGAACTAGATTCAGTCTGTGGAGCATCGCTTCAGTTCAAGATTCAAAAGTATCTGCATGTAGCATAGGACAAACACCTATTAAAAACTCGTGAGCAGCAGAGCTCCATCACTAAAGTCGTATATACGTAAATAAGCAGTACGCCCCCTACCGTTGTCGAATATTACTAACGTATGGGCCATAGATTGCTTTGTTCACATGAGATGTAGTTGTGTTTAATTTTGTTTAGAATCTTTTATAATCGTTCAGAAGAGATCACTATTGTTGTGTGTGCTATTGTTCATCTTGAGCAAAAAACATCCCGAATATAGCTTACGTAACTTCCGAAACCTGGATTCAATTCAAAGTTGTATTCCAAACAGAGTTGGGAAACAAGGAAATGATGGACAAAGAAAGGTGTGGATTCATAACTTGAAGGGTGAAAAAAGAGTCTGAACATATGAGATTCTGTTCTTTACAGTTTACTGAGAATAATTATATTCCCTGTAGAATGTTTCTGGGGTTTTCCATATAGAATTATACTAACTGATGATGTAAAATTTTCAGCTAACCGAAAACGTAGGTTTTTTGAAGTACAATGCTGTTCCAACGAAAAAACTTCCACTTTTATCCGAATCTAAACCTAGGCCATCATCTAGAGATTCTAGATAATTGTATTTTCTTTCATGCAACAACCAGAGATACTATTAAAATAATGTTTATTTGCATAACCAAAGTAACAGTTTATCATAACATCAATAATATAAAATAAAGCTTGACTCTATACCTAGGTAAAAACTGAAATATTCAATTATATAACTAGGAAAACAGAAATTCTATCAAAAAAAACCAGTTACTCTTAGAAGTCCACTGTACTTCTAGAAGAGCTGTCATATAAAAAGGAAAATTTGAAAAATATAATAAATCATTACGTTCAAACCATTCAAACAGATTATTCATGTTAATTCTTCTTTTATTTCATGATGTTGAAGAAACTCGATGAAGTGGTTTGCCCAACGTTTGATGCTCTGTAAATGGAAAACAAAACCTTTTGACGTTGTCAATTTTTTTGAAATTACATTTTGAGATTGTCAGTTTTGCTGAATATATTTTACGATAAAATAGTTATTTTGAGCCTTATTTTGAACAGTATTGTATTGCCTTTCTCCATATTAGACGTCTTTGTTCACCGGGTAGGTGTTCTTCGAAGACGAAACATTTTGGCGACCGTGACAGGACACACCACTGATATACTATGGAGAAGGTGAAGAAGATGCTTGAAGCTCAGAGAGCGTCTTTTACTCGAATTTATGATGCGGTGATTACACTGCTTGCTGGGAAGAATGTTAATTTTATTGAAATTCGAGGAAAAGTTCGAATCTTGGACCAGAAAATTGTATTGATAGCAGATTTGGACAGACAATTGTTAGAATATGTCCTAGAGTCGGATAGCAGCGAACAAAGTACTTTACTATCCGAAATCGAATCAGCTGATGATTTTATGAATAAATACCACGAACTTAAGTTGATAGTTGAGAGTCATTTACCGAATCAATCTGATGTAACTAGTACTAATTGTTCCAGCCACATGAGGCGTAAACTGAAACTACCTACTATCGAATTCAAGAAATTCGGAGGTGATATTAAAGACTGGCTTCCATTTTGGAGTCAGTTCAAGCGTATTCACGACGACGAAGATCTTCCCGTTGAAGACAGTTTCAATATCTTTCTTCAAGCGATGGTTCCGAACTCTCGTTCTCGTCAATTAGTTGAGAGAAATCCACCTAGCGGAGACAATTATCCCACAGTTATTGAAAGCCTTGAGAGTCGATGTGGCAGAAAAGGTCTTCTTGTTGAAGTTTACGTTCGAGAGTTGCAGAAATTAGTTCTGAATGGTATTGGGAATAAGAATAATCTCAGTTTCCTGTATGATAAGCTTGAATCCCAGTTACGATCATTGGAAACTCTAGATGTTACATCAGACACATGTGCAGCGATGTTATACCCATTGGTGGAATCTTGCCTCCCCGAAGATTTGATTAGGGTATGGGCAAAGGAGTAGTCCATTATGACGTTGAATCCACTCTGAAAATACGTTTGGATAACCTGATGATTTTTCTCAGGAAGGAAGTTCAGAATGAAGAGCGGATTACTTTCGCGGTCTCTGGTTTCGACATGCAATCTAAAACAAAAAAGATTGTCGATTCTACTCCCATAAAAACTGCTCTTCCGACTGCATCTGGACTGATGAATAATAAATTCCAGAAGAGATGTCAATTTTGCAGTGCAAGTCATTGCAGTGAAACTTGTTCCGAAGCAAGAAATTGGACCTTAGCTGAACGAAAGAAGAAATTGATTGAGCGGGGGTGCTGTCATCTTTGTCTAAAATATGGTCACATTGCCAGAAAATGCAGAGTAAATTCAGTGTGTTCAATTTGTAATGGAAGACATGTTGATATCATGTGTACAAAGAATGAGGAATCAACTGAAAAATTTGTACCTGCTACAAAACATTTGAATGTCGAGAATTTGCTTTCGAATAATACCTATGCAGAAGTATTTTTACAAACTCTGACAGTAAAACTTAATGGATTGAATAAATCACGAATGGCACGAGTTATAATCGACACCGATTCACAGAGGTCTTACATAAAACAATCCGCTGCTTCTGAGATGTTATATGAATCTATTCGACGAGAAGAAATGGTGCATGCTCTTTTTGGCGGTACCAATACTAACGTTTACAACCATCACTGTTACCGAATTCGACTCAGTAGTATCCTTGACGACTATGCTTGTAACTTCGAAGCTCTAGACCAAACAGTGATCTGTAACAATATTACTTCTGTGAGGCAGGGACCCTGGATGGATGAACTATGTTCATTGGGAATCGAAATTACAGATACGAGAGATGGCCCCGTTGATATTTTAATTGGAGCTGATATTGCTGGGAAGTTACTTACTGGAAAACGTCATGAACTCAAATGTGGTCTCGTGGCATTGCATACGCTATTGGGATGGACAATAATTGGCAAGGTTACTTCGAATGAGCGATATATCAATTCTTCAATGCTAGTTGTTACTTCCATGTTGAGTAGAGATTTAGGCAAGCGAGAGTCTTGACTTCCTTGGAATCACCGATCCATACCAGCAGAAATCAGAGAAGGAGACAGAGAAAGCAGTAATGAAACATTTCACTGAAACTGTTTCGAGAAAGGAAGTTGGAAGATTTGAGGTTTATATGCCTCGAATTGAGGGTCATCCTCCATTACCCAACAATTTTGCAATGGCACAAAGAAGACTTAAAAATTTGATGAAAAAATTGAATAGTGATGGATATCGCCAGGGATATTCTCAAGTTTTCAAAGAATGGAAGAAGAGAAAAAAACCTCGTGTCATAAGATATGGGAGAGTAGTCAAACCCCCATCGAAGTATACAGGGTGATTTCAAATTGAGTTACTTCTCTGAAGTTCTGTAACTCAAGGTGGGAGTATGTTGAAGAAACTCGATGAAGTGGTTTGCCCAACGTTTGATGCTCTGTAAATGGAAAACAAAACCTTTTGACGTTGTCAATTTTTTTGAAATTACATTTTGAGATTGTCAGTTTTGCTGAATATATTTTACGATAAAATAGTTATTTTGAGCCTTATTTTGAACAGTATTGAATTGCCTTTCTCCATATTAGACGTCTTTGTTCACCGGGTAGGTGTTCTTCGAAGACGAAACACATGAAGTTTCTTTCAGTTTTGCTGGTAAGTACTTAGTTTTGTCCATTATACTCAAAACCTTTTCAGTTGGTAATGAAAGTAGCAATGTCAGAGATGTTTTCTTGAAACTTTTGAAAGTTTTCTCACTTTTTAAATAAATAGGTGTTCTATCATATAGCCTTCTCATGATGTATATATAGTTCCTCTAACCAATTAATTAATTTATTCGTCCTCTCCTTTATTTTATTATTGATTTTCATGTTCAATGATAAAAACTCAGTGTACATTTCAACTTGAGGTAGAAAGGTTATCTACTGTTGAACAGAGATAATATTGTCCTCAATCGAAACACAATAAACCACTGGAAAATACGAAGTCCATAAAAACACAAATTACGAAGCTAAACGTTCGAAAATTTAAAATGAAATTAATGTAAATACCTTTACCAATCAATGCAAACAAACCGCTAATGGTCCAGAGAGTAGTACCAATATTAGCCGTTCTAGCGCTACGGTTTTTATTTCAGTCGCCAATAGTATGTAGGTATTGTTACGAATTCGGGTTCGCTAGGATGATTTCCAATAAGTTTAATTAATAAGCAAATCAATATTTATTTACAACACAAAAGAACTTCTTGACAATAATCACACTTTTTCAATAACTGTCACTACTTCAAAACACAGGCTTCGCTCTTCTTTTAACGCGGTTGTTCACTGTAGACCGTCTCCCGTCTCTTCTATGGTCGCTTTTATATGTCTTGTCATTCCTTCGAGAAACTTCCAGAATGTTCTAGTCTTCGAATTAAGAGAGCGGTTACTTCAACGTTCATCGAATATTCCAGAACACACAGAGTCGGCTTTAGCCATTTTCGTAACACTGCCCCCCTCTTAAGTTTGATCGTCCCGATCAAAATCTGCTGATACACCTCCACCGTGATACTTTGCTAGCCTATCTAAATGTACAACTTTAGGCTTCGTCCTAGTAGTGCGTTGGATTCGGTAGACAACATCATTTATCCTCTCTCTGACTTTAAAGGCTCCTTCCCAAATCTGGTTCAATTTAGGTGATAACCTAAATCTTCTTCTTTAAATCCAGCTGAGTTCGCCCTCAAATCATACGAGGTCTTCATTCTGTCAGTACTAGCATCTATCTTATCCCGGGCGTGCTCATGGATATTTTTTAGGTGCAGTCTCAATTCATCTGCATAAGTCTTTACTTCCAATGGTGTATCTTCGGGTGTGCCGAACAGCAAATCACATGGCAAACTTAATTCGCTACCAGAAAGTATCTTTGCTGGAGCATGAGCTGTGAAATCATGAACCGTATATGATAAGCCATCAGCACTATTGGCAAATGTCTGTCCCAAACCTTCTGGTGATCAGCCACAACCTTCGACAGGTATTTTTCCATGGCGCGATTGAATCTTTCCACCATTCCATCAGACTGTGGATGTAATGGAGTGGTTCTGGTCTCTCGGATGTTCAATATCTCCATCACTTTCTTAAAAACTTCGCTTTCGAAGTTTCGTCCCTGGTCTGAGTGCAATAACAGTGGAACTCCGTATCGTAATATGAACTGATCTACAAGTACACGTGCGACAGTCTCAGTCTCTTGGTTCGGAAGAGCATAGGCTTCAGGCCACTTGCTGAAGTAATCCATTACAACCAGTATGTATTTATTTCCATCGTTAGAAGTTGGAAAAGTCCTGGCAATATCAATAGCGATCCTCTTAAATGGAAGCCCTACATTGTATTTCTCCATGTTCTACTTTGCAGTCATACTGTTGCAGTCTTTCTATCCATCTTGCGATTTGGCCCTCTGGAATCTTCATCTGCAATAACCATTTGAGTGCTGCATGATCAGTCAGAACCAGAAATCTCCTTTCATAAAGGTACTTGTGAACATGCTCTATGGATTTCATCAGAGCTAACAATTCCTTTCGAGTAACGCAATAGTTTCTGATTTGTTGAAAGTTTTGCTGTAGTATTCGATTACTCTTTCTTCGCCTACAGACTCAATGCCCATATTGCTAGCATCAGTATCTAGAATAAATAGTCCCGAAGTCTAAGGATACGACAAAAGAGGGCTTGAGCAAAGTGCACCTTTAAGTTGTCGAAATGCTGCCTCACACTCTCTTGTCCAGTTGAAGGTGGCTCTATTTTCCGTCAGTTTATGTAATGGTTTAGCTATATCAGCAAACTTATCTACAAATCTCCGATAATAGGTACATAGTCCTAGAAAACTTCTAACCCCATGTTTGTCTTTCGGTCTCCGCCATTCTCTTACTGCTTCGACCTTATCCTCTGATGTATTCCGCTAGATGATATTGTATGTCCTAGAAATTGAACCTGATTTTGAAAAAAAGACTTCCACCTGCAATGCCTCTGATGAAAACAGTCCTATGTGCTTTTTCTTTCCCAGTCAGAGTTTGCCCCTTTACTCTGACTGGTGATAGTTTTCCTAATTCCTCCTAGGTGCTGGTGAGGATGATCTTCCTCTGTTTATGTTATCATCTCTGCCTCTGTTAATTCTGGAATGACATTCTCTACTATTGTGTCCATATTTTCCACATGAGTAACATTCACCCTTAAAAGATACCCGGTTCTTTTCAAAGGAAGAAATAAGTTTGTCTAACCGTTCCAATATATCTACTCCAAGTGTTTTGTTTTCCTCTACTTCCACTTTTCGAGCTTTGTGTGTTGCTCGGTTATTACAAGATGTTAGTTTTGCTGTTTCAAATTCTAGAGCCCTCACTAAAGCACCATTTTGATGTCGAATCAGGTCGGTGTCTTTTAACCCATTAACAAAAGATTTGACACTCAATCGCTCAAGCCATTGGGTAGGCTGGAGCCATTGGGTAGGCTAACCGAGTAAACTTTTCTACTTCGGCCTGAAATTCTTGCAGTGATTCATTTGCCAATTGATGCCTACCTTCTAATTGAGCCTGGTACAACATTTCTTTATGATCATCTCCATATCTCAACTCTAGGGTTTTTATTAGAGTTATGTAATCTTCCTGCTCTTTTACTGACAATTATTGTAACAGTTCTGCAGCTTTACCTCTAAGAGACAAAACCAGTTCTACAACTTTCATTTTATCTGCCCAGCCATTAGCTTGGGCTGCTTCAAACTGCTGTTTGAATATTGGCCAGGAAGAATCTCCATCAAAAGTAGGTGGCTCTAAAACTTTCAGTCTGGGGATTTCATTTGACATTACTTTTGATTCATTTTTTTCCATTGTTGATATTCGCTTTTCTAAATCTTTTAATACCTGTGATTCACGTTCTTCTAAATTATCCAATTGCTCCTCCAGGTCTTCCTTCACATGTAGTATTTTACCTCTCAATTTCTCATTATCCTCCTTCCTACCTCTATCGAGATCTTCCAGGATTTTCTGTAATCCTTGTAATTCTTGTTCCCGACGTTTCTGTTCATCTAGTTTTTCTTGCTCTCGACGTTTCTGTTTTTCTAATTTCTCCCGTTCTCAACATTTCTGCTCATTCAATTTCTCCTGTTGACGTTATTCGGCGAGTTTTTGCATTAGTTTTTCCATAATCAATTCCATTTTTCTGGTTATTGGCATCCCACACTTCTGACAACAGTTGTTACGAATTCGGGTTCGCTAGGATGATTTCCAATAACTAAATTCAATTAATAAACAAATCAGTATTTATTTACAACACAAAAGTACTTTTTGACAATAACCACACCTTTAATCGTTTTGAAGCATAACTATATGAAGTCCATGACTTATTCTAATCCAATATGCTCGAGCCGAAATGATGCTGATAGTTGATTAACAGAGGTCCTCAAATTTTGACATATTCAGCAAAACATTAATTTCATAAATATAGCCAAAGTTATTAGCTTAAATACCAAAAAGCTAGTAATGGCGAAGTTTTTACTGTTACAGCAACAGTAGTTATAACTATATACTAGAAACAGATTGTGTTGTCTGTTGCAGATTCTAAAATATAATATTTCGCTGCACCTCCGAAGCAAGACATAACCTCCTATTGCAAGAAGTTTAAAATTCAGCCAGCAGAGAATTTTGTACTCCAACCATTTTCATTGTTGTGCAGTGTTGTCTAACCAAATTGTATAACATAAGTAACCTTTAGGAAAATGATCTATCTCTAGCGAAAATATAGTTGATAAAATATGAATATACCTATATTAAGTTCTTTCAGACTTTCCTTCAATCTCTACATGTCAAACACTAGTAGAACAGATATTGTACAAGTATATGAATTCCTTCCATAACAGTACTAACTCGCCACTAGAATATTAGACATATTACTCAAAGAGATTTTATAAATCTATCAGAAATGCATCCATATCTAATTACGATTCCATCAGAACATATTGAAATCTTAGTGCAGGCAATCTTGATTGACTGAATAATCAGTTGATACTTTGCAATTGTAATTTAAATTCAATAGACGTTGGTGTGATTTACGACAAGATTATGGAAAATATTGGGAGGCAAGTAAATATCATCTCTCTATTAATATCATATAAAATTAAGGGAAATCAATTGCTTTGGTATGACCATGAAGTTGTAAACTAAGCAAATCAAGGGACAGATATTATAAAGCATTTAGAAGTGGTGATGATGTAAACCTTAAACAGATGAACTGGATCACATATAAGAATTGTAGAAATGAAGTTGTTAATCTTCTCAAAATAAAGAAAAAAGAATATTTTGAAACCAAAATTGATAATTGTTCACAGAACCCGAAAAAAATGTGGGAAACACTGAAAACTCTAATAAAACCAAAAAATCCCTCTATCCCAAATCAAATAATTTTTCAAACCGGACAGTGAACAACAAAAGCTGTAACAGACCATGATAAAGCTGAAATGTTCAATTCATTTTTCATTGAAAGTATTGTTTCAATTAGGGATGGAATTCCACCTTCTCTCCCGTGGTCTAATATCAATTTACCCAGAATTCAATGCAAATTCTCATCATTTAGATCACTGACTCTAAAAGAACTGAAAATCATAATATGTAACTTGGACAATAAACGCAATTCTGATATTATCAACAACAAAATTTTAAAAAATGCGTTTGATGTTATTGGTCCTGTTATTTTGAACTTTGTGAATATCTCTCTGGGAAACGGAGTTTTCCCTCAACAACTCAAGAATACCACAGTTGTCCCAGTGCCTAAAATTAAAAATACTAATGAAGCTATTAATTTTCGACCAATCAATACACTGCCATGCTTGTAAAAAGTACTTGAACTAACCGCATACAGCCAGCTTTTACACTATATTAATGTGAATAAACTCCTAATGGAATATCAATCTGGTTTCCGATCTAGTTATTCATGTGAAACTGCCCTACAAGTAACTTTGTCAAAATGGAAAATAGATATTGATTCAAACAAATATGTGGTTGCAGTGTTTCTGGACTTCAATAGAGCTTTTGAAACGATAGATATTTCTATTCTACTTTTGAAACTTCAATATTATGGATTAACCGACAGACCCTACAGCTGGTTCAAAAGCTATTTGGAAAATAGATCACAATGTACTAAAATAAATAATACTTTTTCAACCGATAAAGACATCGATACTGGTGTTCCGCAAGGGAGTGTATTGGGACCACTGTTGTTCATTTTATAATTGAATGATATTAATTATATTCAGAATGTGAGTTCATTAACCTTTTTGCGGATGACACCTTACTAACAGCAAGTGATGTTGATCTACCAAATTCAAAGAATGAATCGTACTCTTGGCAAAATATCAGAATTTCTCACAATTAATAAACTAAAACTCAACATAAAGAAAACAGAATCAATGATTATAACCACTCAATATAAAAACAATTTGTTGAATAAAACTTGATAAACATAGAAATCTATGGTGAAACAATTGAATTGGTCGAAGAGTTTAAATATCTTGGATTTATGATAGACAACTCACTGAACCTAAAAAAACACTTCCAATATATAAACAAAAAAATTACAAAAAAATTATTTTTTTTCACACGCATCAGCAGATACCTGTCGTTTTAAATCTCTCTAACGTTTTATAATACGATAATCAAACCTCATTTTGATTACTGCCCTTCCTTATTATTTCTTCTCAATTTAAACTGTATCTCATCAATACAGAAACTGCAAAATAGAGGAATGAGAATACTGTTGAAATGTAACAGGTACACTCCCATAATAAGTATGCTGCAGGTTCTTGATAGGCTATCAGTTAAGGACAGTTTTTTTTATTATTCTATGATTTTTATTTTCAAAATAATAGCAGAAAAACTTCCTACCTACTTCGACCAATTCATCATTTATCAAAATGAAATTCATGATTATCCTACAAGGGGAAACATGAATTTTTATGTGACAAGAACAAACTACACGAGATCAATGAATTCACTATTCCACCGAGGACTTATTGAATACAACAAGCTTCCAAAAGACATTATAAGTTGCAGTTCTATCATACATTTCAAAAAATTACTTATAGATTACCTAAAATCAAAATATATCTAAATCAGTTTGGGGTTTATTTACCACGTCTGCATCGTTTCACTTGTTTTGGACTTATAAAATATGTAAAATAATATGATTGTCATTTGTTTTGTTTTTCGTTGTCATTTTATGTTCTTTCTCAGCAAATTTTTTACTAAAATGATATTATTGTTAAGATGTAACTTTTATTTATATATTGTATATTGGGATACCTATATTAATAAACTTACTTCACTTACTTTACTTTAAAATGATTTCAGTTTTCGTTTGCTTTCCTATTGCAGTCCTGCTGTCAGTTCATCTTATCTGTGAAAAGCAAAAGCTGATAGGAAAATTGTAACAGAGATGGATAACTGACCTATTTGTTTAATTTACGTTCCCATTTTTGTCGCTAAAACCACAATGTCGTTTATTTTAGGTGATAATTATATCAAATTATAATCCTTAAAATTTAATTATATTATGAAAAATCACGCTTGAATAGCAAGCCGATTTTATTTATTTTATTAGAGAAAAGTAACTCTAACGAAGTAACGTACTCCTACTTAACCCCAATCCACGTATCAAATTTCAACCCTTTACGATAAAAAAAGTTTCGCGAAGTGCATTGTGTACTGATTGCGAAGCAGGTCGAGATGCCATTTGAACAGAATAGTCTCCGTGCAGGGCAGCGCGACTGAGTAAAATGGTTGAAATTACCCAAAGGCACTTTCTCAACATCAACTCAATCTACGTATCAAGTTTGAACCCTTCAACTCAATCTGCAGAAGCTGTGGACTTTGTCAAATTTTCAAAAACCACGAAAAAACAGGAAATACCGACGTTAAAATGGCGGCGACTGAAAAAGTTTACCCAAATTTTGATACTTTCGTTCTGTAACGAGAACAATCCCAGGTATTAAATTTCAGCTATATATATATTTATATATATATATATATATATATATATATATATATATATATATATATATACATATATATATATATATATATATATATATATATAGATATATATATATATATATATATAGACATATATATATATATATATATATATATATATATATATATATATATATATATATATATATATATATATATATATATATATATATATATATATGATTATATAATCAGACAATATTTTTAGAAAAACGTTGTCCAGGGGGTCTAAGACGGACAGAAAAACTATTGTCTGACTGTTTTCCTTCGATACACTGTAATAGCACCTCTATATTTTATGGGATAAAATACGATAATAACATCAAATTCTGTTAAAATGGATTAGAATTGAAAACTGAACTGATCTTGTAAAAACAATTTAACAAAAATGGACGAACTGTCAGTTCGAATAAAACGAGCATTGATAATGAGTTGGTCGTGTGAAGAGACTTTTAACACTTCAAAACATTCAGTAGGTGCAATGGACGAGATTATAAATTATTACGCCTAGGTTGAAATGCCACAAATTGAGGAAATTTTTGTTGACATGATTGTTTTTATTTTTATTTAGGACTTTTTGCTTGCATTAACGCACATAAGAACTGAGTTAGCATTGAATAACTGCCGTAATGAATCCGCAATTGGTGACTTCCAATAAGCATCCATCATTTCATGATGTAATCGGCTATGATGACAGCTTCCGGACTCTTTTGCCGCAATGAAATTCGATATATTACGATTGTTTGCGAACATATCGATTACGAAATATAAAAGCTTTAACTACCAAAATTCAAACAATTTGTTCACATCATGTAAACATTAAATCGAATTGCGAATTTCAAAACTGGATGTGACGTCTAAGAAATTGACTTTGACAGTGAGTTAATATGTCGTGGCGTGGTTTTCGATTGTTCCAATCGATCCCTTGCAACAGCCTGGTTGAAATAAGTAGTGGATATCACTGCATGTTATGCAATTCCTTTCAAATTTCAGCGTGACGTACCCGAACGATTGTAAAAGGAATTCAATAGCAGATGCTGGAGTGCTGACCATATCTCAACACGAATTGGCACCGATTCATCATTGCTGTAAATAATGATATTTTTTTAATACGCTTTCAAATGCGTTTTAATACCAACACACAGCATCAACATCTCTGACGTCTTAATGAAGTATTGACGATGGGATTTGCATTCTCCTGAGTTATTTTTAGTATAGATCGAACTAAGTTAATTTTGTAATGCACAACATGCTATTCACCTACCTATATAAATGTAATTTAGAGGACCTATAACATGACCAACTGTTCCGTATCCAATTTACATGATTTATTTTTGAGAATATTAAATACAATTTTTTTCGGAAATTGCTTTGTTTCGGCAACTTGGTATGAATAAATACATATGCTCGAAAGCTCAGTGGACTGTATGCAAATTGGAGAATTAAAATAAAATATATGATATTATCCCAAAAATAAAAACTTACCCCAAAAGAGAATCTACTCTGCTTCTGGTATAATTATCTTCCTTCAATGAGAAGAGGATTTTCGGGAAGGATTGCGGAAAGACAAGGAAATGAAGTCGTTATAAAGACCAGCACATCTACAAATTTTAATATTTCTCCAAATTAACTATACGTAACTATGCAGTGGCAACTGAATAAGATAAATGAAAGGGAGCTATAACTATTTTTCCGAACTAACTATAACTAAATTTTGAAGAACGAGTAATTGTATACTACACAGCGATATCGATTCAATTCATCTTCAAGTTTATTTCTAATCAAAATTGACGTTAGAATATTTGCTTCTAAAATTCCATCGATTTCCTGACTTTCATAAAATTGTGGGTCAGCTCAATCGATTTTCCCTATAAATATTAAATTATTATAAAAACTTCACACATTGGTAAAGTATAAGTTGGTTTTCCGGAAACAAAAGCATCAATTTGGAATTTGATATCGGAATTTCTTGGGGAAGCAATTTATAAATTTCTTGCTATAACTTTAATCAAAGATATTCAACGAAATATTTCATATGCATGAAATGACTATGCAGCCTCATTCACTTAATGTACCCTATTGGAAGTTTGGAAAAGTAGAGGCCACGTGTTTTCTTCCCCTCGAAGTTTGAGTGAGGAGGCTGGACTCTTTGAGTTATGGGGAGTAACTTCTCCAGCCAGATCAGAGGATACACCTATATGTAAAAGTGCAATATGGATGGATGAAACCGAATAATTCTTTATGGAAGGCAGTAGGAGACGTGACTTACAGAGGATAAATACTGACTAGTTCAGCATTCACCTTTCATAGTCTGCAAGCACCAAGCAGTGACTATAATAATATAATAATTACGCCATGAGTATCTAAAATTCTGAGAAAAACTCATCGTAGACCATTGGACTCCAAGGTTTAAACCCAGGACCTCACGAATAATAACCAGCGAGCGTTAACTAGCTAGATATTTGGTGTTTCCTCAGTAGGTGGTTATTATAGCACTATATTGTAATTTGAAAATGGTGAATTTGTTTCTCAATTTCATATCGTTGGCAATGAATCTGGAAGTATCAGTAATTTTCATTTCAGCATGTAATGCCTAGTTTGAAATTGAAATATTGCTTAGTACCTCTTTGGGATATGTGTCTTCGTCCGGGAACCAAATCGATCCGTATATAGAAAACTATCCATGGGAGAATCAGTCTAAAGGAGCAGGTCGGCTAAAATAGTTATAAGTTAATGAAACTTCCGGTTATAACGGAAGTAGGAGTCACTTTGCTTATTTCAAATAGAACATCCTATATATCATTACAAATTTCGATTCCTTGCAATATTTCGAGACTTTGTGCATGACATCCTATACCTAAATCTCTCAAGAATAATCAACAATTGTTCCTATAAGAAAAGCTTTATAGGTATATTAATTTGAATAATATATCATTTCATGAGAATTTTGAGCTATTGTGGAAAATATTAGTAGAGAATATTCAGAAGAAAAAATAGAAATAAACCTCACGTTAACAATTAGAATATTGAAAATGCCATTTTGGGATATTTTGCCGCATATGCAACAATGTTTGTGAGACAAGCTGCTTCATTTATTATGAAAAATATTGTTTCTTTGAATTTTCCTTTTTTCAATTGAATACACTGGTATATTAACAAGTCGAAAGTTCTTCAAATTCTCTATAATACATCAATTTCAAAATTTTCATTTTTAACGAGAGGTGTATTTCCTTCGATTTTTGCTTGAACAGATCTCAAAATTTTCAATGATTTGTTTAACGGTACATTGAGATGGTTTCCGTTTCTGAGGAAAGCGATTTGCAAATGTGTAATATGTTCTTGATATTACTTTATCACATTTTCCATAAATAATAAATAAATTAAAATAATTCTCATTTGTATAATTGAAGCGCCTCAGCATTGTTATTATTAATTTTTAGCTGGTAAGTGATAGCGTCATAATAACAGTTTTCGGTTTTTTATTGCCGTCATATACGTAGATGTAGAAAACGAATCTAATGAAATTACTGTATGAAAATATTCATCTGGCAATATTTCAAAATCTAAAAACTTTAGAGATATACACATCTTGATACAAATTAACCTTTATTTGTATTGCTAAATAAGATAAGCTCATAAAATTTATGAGGATCCATTCAAAAATATTGACTTTTGATATTAATTTCATTTTTGAGATGAATTTCTGAACACTATTTACTAATATTTACCAAAATTAACATGAAATTACTATTTTTCAGATAGAAATATTACTGAAATTAATCAATAAAGGGTATATTAACGTCATTTTTGGCATCAAACTTGAATACCTATGTCATAAGCGGTGATACTTAGGTAAAGGACAAAATATACTAACTCCAGTTGAAATATTGGGTAGAATCGAAGTCTGTAATAAAATATAATCTGCTTCATTTGAAATAAGCAAGTTGACACATACTTCCAGTATATCCGAAAGTGTCATTAACTTATAACTATTTTAGCCGATGTGCCCCCTTCGATCTTGGAATTTTGCCAAATATTCAAAATTCTCCTATGGATAGTTTTTTGAGTTGAATGAATTATTATTTCTGAAATATCAAAATTTTTTCGATGTTATCTTGCTATTTACTCATAATCTTATGATATTGTTTCTCATTCATTACTTTCGTTTTGACAAGGTTTGGCCATAGAACAGCGAAGGTTGATTTATAGCTGATGCCTCAATCCACTTGAAATAGTAGCCACCTATGAAAAACCCTAGGAAAAACTAAAAATTCAACAATTTTGGTTTTCCAATTTCTTATTGGTAACCTTCTTCTTTATATTCAGGTTCTAGGAGTTGATAATGTTAATTAAAGAGTGCAAGTATCTAACACTTTCTCTATAACCACTGGATTTCAAATCTACTCCTTTCTAGTTCTTCGTGATTATTGCTCATTGAAGAAAACTGTTTTTCATTATCTCTTCATATTCATTTCTGAATCGCAGATCACAGTTTGAATATTATGGATTGATTGGGCGATACATGGTGTCAATTAAAAAACATATTCAAACAATGGTTAATAATTACAATTAATAAATAAAATTTTATCAAATGAAATAACGCATGACGCACGTCTCGGTGAAACTTCACCTTCCTCAGATGCTAAAGGCAAGCTAACTATGTTTCTCCGTTAAATCGAAAACAAGAAATAAAGAGGTGACAAATTATGTAAAAATGGTAAATAGGAGGATGGTTACAAATAATTATTAGAATAGGAAAAACCAATTCTGAACTGCTAGTCAGGTAGTTCGGTAATTTTGAAAAGATTGAGAAGGGGGCTTGAAGTACGATCGATTTGGATATTCAATAGGGGATCGTAATGCTTGTATTTATTTATCTGTAATGATTCTAAAAAATTAAATTTAATTCCCTTACTTTCAGCATTTAATATTTTAAAATCATAATTAAATGTTCTTGGATTAAATGGTTTGCATAATGTGAATCCGACTTCTGATTAACAAAGCTACGTTTATGTTCTGAAATTCTAGTTTGAAAATATCTGAAAGTTCTACCAATGTAAAACTTATCACAATCAACACAATTGATTTTATAAACTCCTGATTTATTATCTTTATGAACTTTGGATTTATTATGGTTTGCGAAAAATTAAAAAATTATGTTTGTTATCTACTTTTGTTATTTTCAAATCCAAATAGTTGATATCTTTTTCCATCTCTAAAGTGTTTTGGATTTGAAAATAACAAAAATAGATAAAAAAAAGAACAAAAGTAAAATACAACATTATTTTTCAATTTTTTCGCAAACTATCACACACTGATAGCGTCATACATAGTACTTTCCTACATCCATTCCAACACAAAATGGTAGCTTTCAATAGTATGGTACATGATTTAGTAAATATTCCACTTTCAAACGCAAATTTTAACGTCGATAAAAATATAATTAAACATATTGCCGTAAATAATAATTATGATAATAATTAAATAATAATAATAATGGAAATTCAAATAGAAAACTTCAATCTCTCTTATCTAAGCGCAACATTAACATTGCTTATCGTACCGGTAATAATTCAGGAAATCATATAAAAAAAAATAAATCCAAAGTTCATAAACATAATAAATCAGGAGTGTATAAAATTAATTGTGGTGATTGTGATAAGTTTTACAGTGGTAGAACTTTCAGAACTTTTCAAACTAGAATTTAAGAACACACACGTAGCTTTGTTAATCAAAAGTCGGATTCACATTATGCAACCCATTTCATCCAAGAAAATCACACATTCAATTTTGATTTTAAAATATTAAATGCTGAAAGTAAGGGAATTAAACTAAATTTAGAATCATTACAGATAAATGAATACGAGCATTCCGGTCTCCTTTTGAATAGCCAAATCGATCATACTTCAAGCCCCCTTCTCAATCTTTTCAAAATTACCGAACTACCTGACTAGCAGTTCAGAATTGGTTTTTCCTATTCTAATGATTATTTGTCACCATCCTCCTATTCACCCTTTCTACACAATTTGTCATCTCTCTATTTCTTGTTTTCGATATAACGGCGAAAGATAGTTAGTTTGCCTTTAGCATCTGAAGAAGGTAAAGTTTCACCGAAACGAGCGTCATGCGTTATTTCATTTAATAAATGTGTAAATTGTTATTATTAACCATTGTTTTAATATGTGTAATATGAATATTACTAAGGCTAACATTTAGAATAATATATTAATGTAATTTAATAAAATAATAATAACATAATAATTTATAAATTAATTTTTCATTGTAGTGCAAGCAGTACCTAATATAATGATTGATGATAGCACGATCTATAAAACGTATGATGCTTCGCCATCTTAATTATCGTGCGAGTCACACACGTGTTGCCGGAACTTACCGGGAACCTATTTTGTCTTTATTTAAATATTTTCCATTGTGATAGTAAATAATGAAGGGATATGACATAACCCGCGGTCGCAGTCGCCTATGCTCCGTCCGACTCAGACACGAGACATCCCGAGCGCTGCTCGGCCCACCGTCTGGACTGGTCGTTCGCTTCAGACGAGTCTCGCGAGCGCTAGGCTAGATTCAATTCAGTATGTAACGACACATTGTGGTGTGTTGTTGCATTACGCTGTTGGCATACTTGTTTTATTCAGAGCCCAATATTTCATTTTGACATTCACAGTGCATGTGGTTTATCGATGTCGATTATTTTTCTATATAGAGACGGGCTTTGACTCGATTTCGCTCATTTACCTGATACGAAAATTTTCTAACTATATCCACGACATTCGCAACAGTGTAAATATATATTTGACTTAAAATTCGCTTTGGCCGGGATACTTTGGCTAGCTGCTATACGTGAGGCTACTCATTAAAACGTCAAATGTTTTTCAGTGATATACATAAAACGTGTGTGATAATCACCGACATCTATGGATTTGGGATATCCACTCTCGAAGTACGTTCATGTAACTTTTGCTACATGCTTTCAACACTCGATATGCATAAGCTTAAGTTATTTACGTGACCTTGACGATTTAGATTCCTAACCTCACAATATGCACGCTGATGCTGTCCCGATTAAATTTGCTCTCTCGAAATCCTTAGTCGGAATATACTTCAATCATTTATTCCACTCAAAAGTCCTCATTTCGCTCTGTAGATGACCGAATACTAAGATGAATATTTCCACAAATTTTGTCCGAGATCGAATAATTCATACGAACGAAATTGTGAGAAAGCGAAAAGATCTGAAGATCGTCAATGTCAATTATCAACATATTTGCCCTTGTAGAAAACACATGTTCCTCTGAATTCTGTGTGATTATTGCTTTAACCTATCTTTCGTTTTTCTTTCACTAGTGCATGATGCAGAGTTAATGTTAATGATATATATGATTTTAAAAATGCGATGATAATCATGTTCACTGATTGTAACTCTGAAACTATGTAAAATTGTCGACATATTTCCGAAAACATATTTCATAGACAACCTGCCATATTTAGAGAAACAAAAACAAAAAATTTTCTTTGCTCATGAAAGAATATTTGTGAATTTAGGTATAGAAGTGGAATTGATTGAAATTCTGTTATGACTCTGATCCTACGAATTTTAATAATTCAAATGATTCAATATTTCCAGACTATCAATTTCGAAACCAGGAAAAATTTCAATTATTTTTTATTTTGCATCTGAAGCATACGAAAAAGATCGGTTACTATATTGGAATATATAGTACGTTGGCTTCGGAGACGTTTTATTTGAGCACAGACTTACGAATTGGATATTTTTAACTCTAGAACTATTCGTCAGTTTGGTGCCAAAATGTTTGGACTATTGCAAATAGTTCAGGTTCGTTTACTACAGAAATTCCTTTATTTCTTCGGATACATTCTTTCAGAACGAAGTATCGATTTTGGTTTTATTACAAGTAGACGTTGATTTGTGTAAAGAACATTTTTGTCACGTGATTTCCTTAGAATATTCAATACAATACCTACATAACTTTATTCATTGTACAGCACAATGTGCATAGAATGGAGTTTAATAATGAATTCAAAACCATTAAAGATTTTTTCTTTCATTCGAATGAATGAAAGTGATTTTCTTATTGATCATATAAGTAGAGATAAGAATTGAATTATTTTGAGATTTGAACTGAAACTAGTAGTAAATATAAAAATTGGAATGTTTATATAAAATTGGCAGGAATATAAATAGTTACCGTCATTATCTATTCCAGTGCTACATGGAACATCCCCGATTCACAGATAATACTTATCTCTTGCTTCGGGGAATAATTTTGCTCTTCATTTTAGTCTCAGAAAATATTAATTTTCTGTCCTTCACCACAACGATATTAGAACTAATTGCATCCAAGTGATAATTAAACTCTTACCTACTTACTCACTTACTTACAAACTGACTGATGATAATTAAAGTAATTTCATAATGTAATACAAGATTCAGTTCCTTTACACGATATATTGAAATCTTCTTTGAGTTCAATGGAAATAAAATTAAGTTCCTAGCTCAAGCTATCCATGAAAATTTTCCAAATAACATACAGGCGTGATAATCAAAATCCCGGTAAATTGTAAGAATACATTCTTCAGGAAGAATTATATTTGCAGTGAGTTTTCACAAAAACTGAGTATGTACCAATTTTTCCGATCGATTTTCTATTGGAATATAAACATAGCTCTGAGATTTAACATATTTCGAAATATCCAAGTTTGCTGTATGATAACATTACCTGTTTGTTCTACCCCGGTAGCTGTGAATATTTCAAATTCCTATTGAGCTACTTTTCCCAGTATGAATACAGTGATGCTTCAAACAAGTGAATTACTTTTTAAGGGTACAGATACGATTATAATGAAAACTTAAATGTATAGAGGTGTGGTGAATATTTTCTGCCGTGGAAACCTCGCCATGCGGGTAGCTGGCGCCCGGCCAGTATCGGTTTTAGAATATCGCTCGAAACATCAGCGGTACCAGAATGTCGGACCTTTTTACTTTCCAGCGGTTTAACTTCAGTTTGGCATACATGGATTTAAAATGCGAAGAGCACAACCTGATGATGAGAATTCTTCATTTCATTTTTGATTAAAAGAATTCGGTCGATTAAGGACAATGATTTATTATACTCTCTATACAAATACCTTTGCAAATACTTTTACTACTTTAAATATTGGACATTTAAGATTTCGAAATGAAGTACTTATTGCATTATATTTTTTTGATATGAAGTTTCTAGAATCTTCGACCAAGTTTAAGCAGTCGAGCTGGTTCATGCGCTGTGAATCTCCATAATGTAGATAGACTATTACAGTCAACGATATCCACCGTTTTGTTTGATGCATGAGTTGAATGTCTGTGTCTATTTTTCTATATACTTATTCGATGTTTTATCCGATGATGTTAGTGTAACTTCATCTTCGCTACAGTTTCAACAAACTACCGTGTAGTAGCAGTAGGTATTCATTTATCGTGAATGAATGTACGGTGAATCGTTTACTAAAAAAAATCATCGAAATTAATAGGTATAATCTGAAAGAAATTAAAATAGATAATATAGATTATATAACTCATGTATGAATAAGCCAATAGAATTCGTGAATTTTGCATAATTACTGCGTATTGATAAGTGAATATACCTTTGACGACGTGATATAATCGTTTTGGTGTTTCGCCTCTTGTCAAAATGTGAATATTTTCATATTGACGGTGTTTTGACGTTTGTCAAAAAAATTAATATATTTTATTCGTTATATAATCGTAACGAATACCACTCGAACAATCGAAAATAATCGATCATACTGAATTCGTGTGATATTATGATTGAATATTTTTTGAAAATAAAGTTACTAGCCTGAATCAGTTCCTACTCTAAATGAAAATACTTCTTACTGTAGAGTTTTCATATAAATAGAATAAAGAGATTCTAACATTTGCTTTATAATTTATAGGATGTCAGTTGAGATATCTAGATGTAGGTATATATACTGAGTGACACTACCATGTTAAATTATTGAATACTCTCAAGTTATGTATATTTGATTGTCAAAACTCGAAGGATAAATCGTCTGAAATTTTGGAATGAAGTTGAAAGTATCTTGATATCGGCCTTAATTCTTCCCTAATGCTATCAACCAATGAAAAATTTACATAATGTCACATTATGAAGAGAATCTTCAAAAATCGGAGTAGGTATCTGGAATGATAATCGCATTTTTGATTTATATATGCACTAAGTAGGTATCTCTATTGCATATATAAATCAGGCAACAGTGTATTGATCGAGGTATCTATCAATTAAAATTCCGTAATTCGATATGAATAAATATTTTTGCAAAATCATATCATCTCGTCATTGATTGAGTATTAATTTCTTTTTGCAGATTTTCCACTGAGTTTATCCAATAGCGCTGGATGGTGGCATCCTATTCAAATCCGATCTACAAAATGATGCTTGTTCCACTGGATGTGCAATGCAATGTCCATAATAAAATTTACAAGAAATATTCTGTATCAGATTGGAATCCTGTACGCACTCCTCGGATCGGATAATTTTTATGGTACTGAACGTGACAGTCTATTGGTTGAATTTGATCTCGAACCAGTAGCAAAACATACTCGTTTAGTCTCTACCAGAATAAACCATAGCGATCGCCGAGCTGAGCAGCACTATTTTACCTATAACATTTGCGTATATTTATGCTTCGTATTATGCTCTAATTATATTCTTAATATTGCTTTTGAAATTTCCGCAAGTGATAATTCGGCAACTGAAGTACTACGAACGTTGATATGTGTGTTATTTATCTGGATATCCTTGCAAAAATTTAAAAATCATCCTCAGAAAAGAACTCATTGCTGTGCAGTAGTTCGGGTCCAAGTCAAGTTCACGGTGAAATCGCTGCATGCAGGGACGTTGGTCACGTGCTGGACCACGGCCCCCAGTAAACCATTCCTCCAGAAACGATTAGCTCAACTGGCCTCCATATTGCTTCTATTTTTTATTTTAACCATAGTAACCCGATGCTATTCATTTAGTAATGCTACGAAACCTGAGTTAGACCAATCGCAACCACTACCTAACCTTAGCCCAACTCTCAATTCCAGAAAACTCTCTTCCAGTATAGTTTTAAGTAGGATAACTCAAACACATTTTGTACAGAAAAAAGTCCCTTACTCTCCTAATCTCTTTTTGCATCTGATAGACAGAAAAAAGAGAGAATTGCGCAAGCGTAACCTAAACCACATTTCCGAAGAAAATTTCATTCCTATAACAAGAAAGCGGGTACAGCTACAGGTGAAAGAAGTAGAACATAAAAGTTATTTGAATAAAATTATAGCTGAAAGCGAAGGAATAACCACAAAGCAGCTGAGTGATTCGAATAGAAGAATAGAAGTTCTGACGCAACGCCAGAATGGTGAAAATTTCAGTGATGTCGTGAGTGTAACTGGAAACTTTTCGCGTGTGATTTCGCAGAAACTTAACTACAGCACTTTTGAAGTGGGAACTCAAGATAAACAGCTTTCACCAGAGAAGACTGCGCGGCCCATGCCGCCGGTGTATGGCCACAGCAATAATTCATGTGAGTTGTATCATTATTCATATGTTTCATATATTATAAGGTATTGGTATTTTCTCCTGGAATAATATTTCAAGTAATGATTACTTATATCCAAATATTTTTTCGAAAATGAACTGGATGATACATATTATCATATAATTATATCCTAGATTATATCGTTTGTTTATGTTGATTAAAATTTTATGTTTCCGTTATAAGTTTTATAAATCATAGGCCACAAAAATCGCTAAGTCACATCAGGAATCTCCGGAAAATCTGGCAATGTTGCATTTTATTCAAGTGACTCAAATTTCAAAACAAACTTTTTATATTGGATGTATTGGGTTTGACAGTACTTGTGATCTAGAACTTAATTATGAGAATATAACTTTTATTTTTATTTTGCCCTTATTATCGCCTATCTCACAGAATAGTTGTTAATGCATAATTTAGTATGAAATGGACATCTAAGAATTTTATCAAAGAATAATGGCATAAAATCCGGACATCAGGAATGATAAAACCCCTTGGCGCATACGCATGTCGTAATGCCTATCTAAAAAAACGCTATATTTTTTATTCTTCGTGGGGAAAAATTGGGAATAAAAATTCCCTTATGAAATCATATGTGTTTTATCGATATCCGTTGGAATTTTTAAAATCGGACCAGATCCAAACTTTTTGTCTGGAAACTATAACCCGAGGGGTTAACCGCGCTAGGAAATCATGTACACTAAAATACTAAATTGCATAAAATTGCAAAAAATTGCAAAAAATTGCAAAAAATTGCAAAAAATTGCAAAAATTGCATACAATAGCAAAAAATTGCATAAAATTGCAAAAATTTGCAAAAAATTGCATAAAATTGCAAAAAATTGCAAAAAACTGCAGAAAATTGCGAAAACTTGCATAAAATTGCAAAAAATTGCAAAAAATTGCAAAAAATTGTTTCAAATGATGAAACAAAAAATTTGAAGAAAATTGCAAAATATTGTATGAAATTGTAAAAAATTGCAAAAAAATTTCAGGAAATTCATAGAGAAATTCCAAAAAATTTTACAAATTTAATAATGAAACTAAAAATTATATATATACCTAGTTAAAATGTTCAAATAAACAATAGCATAGGTATACAGGGTGTCCTTATTGCCATGGGCCACTATTGCTATCTCGGTAACTATAAGAACTTGGTCAAATTAGAAAAAATGTGCAGTTTTTGGAGGACATTGAAAATCTAGTTTCATATTTGAAAAACAAAAATTCTATCTCGAGCTACGGGGGTTTTTCGAAAAATTGCTCAAAATTACTTATTTGATTTGAATATCTCAACAATTATAATTTTTACAAATAATTAGTGAAAAGAAAAATTTATGCATTTTAGACGTTCTTCAATTTAGTATTTTTTAAGGAAATTTGGTTCGTCTAGTTTTCGGTATATTACCATCAAGTTACTTTTTTAAAATACGGACCTGTATTGTTTATTCCATTTCTCGAAAAAACTATTTTTTCTGATTTGAACGATGTATCACATGTTCATATTTGTTTGCGTTATGACACGTGCATATTTGTAGCCTTGTAAAAATTATTCTATTCAGTAAGCGCCTTTCCGGGTACGAATTTTGATACATTTGAAGAGCCCTTTCAGCACTTCGAAATGATTTTGCAGAACAAAAAAATAAACCTAATTTTTCACCATTGGAAAACGCTACCATATTGATTTGAACTTATTTTGACACGACACATGTATTACGGATCATAGGCTTTTATACCTAAGCAATTTTTTTCTTTGCTCTATGATTAAACCTATGATAAAATGAAAAAAGTGCCAAAAAACTTCAATACTAGTTTTTTACCATTTGAATACAAACGACTATGGACATGTGATACATTGTTGAAATCAGCAAAAAAAGTTTTTTTTTAATTTGGCATGAAAGATGCAGGTCCGTATTAAAAAAAAAGTTGAATGTGATATCTCGAAAACTAGACGAACCAAATTTCCTTGAAAAATACCACCTTGAAGAACGTTTAAAATGCAAAAATTTTTTTCGTTACCAATTTTTTGTAAAAATTATACTTTCTGAGATATTTGATCAAATAGTTTTGAGCAATTTTTTGAAAAACCCCCGGGTCTCGAGATAGAAATTTATTTAAAAAAATCTGAAATCGGATTGTCAATTTCTACCTAAAACTGCACATTTTATCTAATTTGACCTTGCAGTTATTATAGTTACTATATTATTTAAAAGTTATTCAAATTTTTTTTTCAGTTGTTTAAATAATGTACGAGTATTTATGCGAATACGGTCTTACGGTACCCTTAAGGAGCTTGGGACTAAAGAAAATGAAATTTTCAACTATCTTCCCGATAACTCTTTCTATATAGTATATACCATCTGAGTAGTAAACAGCGTAATAATTTTCTAGTGATTTGATCTCAAAAGGTTGTGAATAGGATGAGTTTGAATTGGTGCTTCTTTTATTTGACATCACTCTCAATAGCCGATCAGAGCTAAATCTGAAATGAAATATAACTTCAATTGTTTTTGTATTTAAAAGTTAATTTTATACTGTGGTTGATTTTCATTGAGTAAGCAGCATAAAATTGTTTTTCTTATAGTAACAATTTTTTCTTCATCCTTTACATCAACGTAAGGACTTGTTGGTTCTAGATTTTGTGGAATATCAAATGATGTCACAGTTTTTCAAAATTTAGGATATCCTCATCAGGAGGTGTGGAGATATCTTCAGAAAAATATTCTTTGAACAGAGATATTTCTTCTTAATTGAAATTTTCATCGATCTTTCCATGTGCAACCTGCCCATCACAAATAAAAGTCGTATCAAAATTTAGGTAATTCTTGTGGACATCAGTCCAATGTTCCCTAGCATTCAGTTTGTACGCGATAAAGAACTAGGTATAGAAAATATAATATCATGAATATTATGGAAGTTTTCAAAATATTATGAAATAAATGCAACAATTCCAGAAGAGTCCACAAATTGATGACAAAATTCCGAAAAATTTTCATAAAATTGCAAAAAATTGCAGAAAATTGCAAAAAATTGCAAAAAATTGCAGAAAATTGCAGAAAATTGCAGAAAATTGCAAAAAATTGCAGAAAATTGCAGAAAATTGCAAAAAATTTCAGAAAATTGCAAAAAATTGCATAAAATTGCAAAAAATTGCATAAAATTCCTAGACATTGTACACCAAAATTGCACCGCGGTCAACCCCTCGCTATAACCCCTTCAGCTTCGCCTCGGGGTAAAAATGAATCTCACTCAATTGGCAAATTTACCTACTGAGTTTTGGTCACCATCACGGATAGCTTCTATGACTGTAATTGAATCTTGAACTCACAAAGATATTTTTCACGTCTTTGTGTATTTCCATTTTTCTTTTTCAAGTCTTCAAGTGGTCAAACTACGGCAAACATACATGAAAAAATATTTGATTTTAATGAAATTATTTGACGTGCATCATAACGTGATGTCAATGTTTGGCATACGTGACCGAGAGTTTGACTTGGAGTTTGATTGTTTTTTAAACGCGAGGTAAACTTTTCACCATGTACATATCGACATTTCAGATTTTAATGTATTGTTCGCTATAAAAAGCCATGAAGATACTAACAACGATTGTTCCATCGCCCATAATTGGTTTGATCCATTTTCGAATCTATGATAGATATATATATATATATATATATATATATATATATATATATATATATAATTATCACGTTAATTATGTAGGTAATAGTATTATTATGATACACTGTTCATAAAAAAATGTCTGAGATGTTCTCAAAATTGGCATAAATATTTACGTTTGTGTCCAGCTAAGAATACCATATGTAATAAATGCGGATTGAAAGGACATTTTTCGGAGTATTGTCGAAAGAAGAATATTTCAAAAATCGATATACAAGAAGATAAATCATTAAATTTAACGTACGTGTCTGTATCCAGAGTGAATTACAACTATGAAATGAATCGTTACATTGAAATTTCAATTCAGGTTGTAGGTTTCCGAAAACAGTTGAAATACAGAGCGACACCTGATACAGGTGCAGAGGTTTGTGTAGCAGGAGAAAAGTTTCTAAATTCGACGAAAATAGCAAGATCTTGATTAAAAACATCTAAAATCAAGCTCAATTCTGCTGATGGATCAAGTATAAAGGTTTTAGGTTCATTGGAATGTAAAATTACTTTCGGAAACAAAACATTAAATACAATCTTATATATTTGCCAAAATGTGAAAGAAGTTTTGATTAACAGACAGGCTATGATCGATTTGACAATCATTCATGAAAATTTTCCGGAACCAATAGATTGTGAAATCTCAGTAAAGGCATTATCTATTAATAGTAATTTATCAGAAGATCCAAGTTCTAATAAAATTGAAATAATTCGTTTGAAGTTGATGAAAGAATATTCAGATGTATTCAATACTGAAAATGAATTGAAAGTTATGAATGGTAAACCCTCGGGTAAACCAGTACATATTCATTTAAAAAGAGATTATGTTTCTTTTTCAATATCATGTCCTAGAAAAATTCACTATTCATGGAGAGAAAAGGCAAAGGATGAACTTGAGTCAATGATACAAAAAGGTATAATTAAACCGAGTGGAGATTGTCCTACATGTTTTGTGAGTCCACTGATAGTGGTTCAAAAACCCAATGGAGATATAAGAATTTGTGTGGATTACACAAAACTCAATAAATTCATCAAGAGACCAACTCATCCATTTAAATCGCCGTGAGAAGCTGTATCTAACATACCAAAAAACTGCAAATTTTTCTCCACATTAGATGCAAAATCTGGATATTGGCAATTACCTCTAGATGAAAAAACTCACAACATTTTTAACACCATGGGTCTTCAGTTCTTAAGGGCTCCGATGTGTTCAATAAATTCTGGTGACGAATACTGCAGACGTGGAGATGAAGCATTAGCTGGCCAAACTATTGAGAAGGTCGTAGACGATATAATAATTTTTGAAAAAATTTCAGATCACATTTATTGAAAGTTATTTAGGTATTAGAACGATGTAGAAGGATAGGATTAACTTTGAATGTAGAGAAATTTATATTTGCTAAATAAGAGGTTCCATATGTGGGATTCATTTTGAATGAGAACGGAATAAAAACGGACCCAAAGAAAATGTCATCAATAAAAAAATTTCCAAAACCCTTTCAGATCTCAGATCGTTTCTTGGATTAGTGAATCAGTTAAGCCCATTCAAAGCTGCACTAAGTATCTTGACAAGTCCATTGATTAATTTGTTTAAAAAAATACTTTCATCTGGAATAATGATCACACTTCAGCATTCAGAAAAATTTGCGATACATTGACTCTATCGCCAGTACTTACTTGCACAATATGATCCAGAATTATTGCCCACTGCACTTCATACAGACGCATCTCGTTTGAATGGTATAGGATATATTCTCATGCAAAAACATGAAAATGATACATGGAAATTTGTACAATGTGGGTCAAGATACATTTCAGACACTGAATCTAGATATGCAATGATAGAAATTGAATTATTAGCTATAGTTTGGTACATTAATAAATGTAAGATTTATTTGAAAGGTTTATAAAACTTCAAAATTATAACTGATCATAAACCTTTAATAACAATTTTGAATGATTCAATAATAGATTCTATAGAAAATCCAATGCTTCAAAGATTGAACGAAAAACTAATTGGATAGTTTTTCAGCTGAATGGGTGAAAGGAAAATGTCATTTCATAGCTTATGTTATTTCACGCCATACAATCTCAAAACCAAATAATGAAGATTTATTGGCAGAAGATACATCAGAGCTATGAGATCATTTTTGTACAGCAAATATCTATTGCCGATGATACAGATCCAAGATTATCAAAGTTTGAAACATTTGATCAGGAGTGGATTTCCTAGAACTAAATGTGAACTTGAAAATAGTTTCAAACCCTCGTTCAAACCATATTGGAATATACGAGATGATTTATCATTTGAAGATGATCTGATCATTAAAGGATCTCAGATTATAATTCCGAAAATGGCTCGTAAAATGGTGTTGAACGACTTCACGATTCACATCAAGGAATAGAACGCACGAGACGAAGAGCAAGACAAACAGTTTACTGGCCTGGTATAAGTAATGAAATATCTAATATGATTGAGAATTGCGAAAATTGTCAAGTTCTTCGACCTTCTGAAAGGAAGAAACCCTTTATGGGCGAACCCAGTCCAATATTTTCATTTCAAGACGTGCCTACAGACTTGTATTCATATGCAGGTTATTACTTTATGGTATATGCTGATCGCTTTTCAGGATGGCCAATCGTTTGTCATTATGCCAGAAGGGATCCTGATACAAAGAAAATTTTTGATACTTTGAGGACTTTGTTCTCGGACACCGGAATTAGACCAGTCAATGGCCATTTTCCCGTGTATTTATCCCATACAGCACCGATTTTCATAAAAAATTGGATTTAGGTTCTACTTACCATCTATTTCAAAGTCTACCCTGTGGCGGGGGATGCTTTTTCCCTGGGGGTGGATGGCACCCCTTCTTGGGGGTGAAAAATTTTTCATTAAAACTAAGTGAATCTATATATTGACTAATTCTGAGCAACTTTTGTTCCCGAAGTTTTTTCTGAAAGTCACTACTTTTCCACATCTTCGCGGTTGAAATTTTCGGTTTTCAGGCAAGCAAACCACGTTTTCAGATTCTTTTTCGCGAATAACTGGAAAAATATATATTAAATCGAAAAAAATGTGAAGAGCAAATTTATAGTTTATAAAAAAACAAAGAAACTAGTGTACTTCTGATGTATGCAGACCCAATACAAACGGAATCATTGCTTGTTGAAAGTTGACTGGTATTTTCAATCACCAAAATGCAAAGATTTTACCTCGGATTTTACGTACAAAAACCAAAAACCAATTTTCGGGGAAAACCCATGAAACTTTTTTCAAAGTCCTTTGAAAAACCTTCATTTTCATTGTTTATAAAAGTTCCTTGCATGAAAACTAAGCGAGTTATGCAGAGAATAATGTCGATTCCTATTTTTTCGTTTGAAAAATATAGTGAAAACCTCACCCTCTCTTCCACCCCATTTGAAAAAAAATCGTTGCCACATTGCAATTCACTTCATTCATGTTTTTATAATACGTTCTGAGTGTTTGACTCGTTCTAAGTACTTCTTTTTGAAAAAAATTGAGTATGAATAGAGGAAATCATTTTCGTAATTTAGCGAAAAATAGCCCTTTCTTCGAAATAACTCGAAAACTATTGATGATACGCAAAATTTTGTAGCGTACGAAATTGTATGTTTTTTTCATTTGAAAATTTTGGCGATTTATTTTTTTTATAGGATGAAAATTGAGTAAGATATAGCCGTTCAGAGATTGCGTGTGTTCGCGCAAAGTACCTTTTTTGAGCCCTTCTAGCATGAACCTTTTCGAAAATAAGATCTGAAAAAGAAATTATTCAGATGAGCTTATAGCTCTTAAAAAAACCTACCTAATGTTTTTTTGAAGGACTTGATTGCCTAAAAACTAAGCGAGTTATGGGGGAAAACCAAAAGCACATTTTTGTAGAAATTAGAAAATGTATATTACTTAGTAGGTATATTGATAAATACACATAGTGGTAAATACCAATCAACTTTCAACAACCAATAATTCCGTTTGTATTAAGTCAGAATATACATAAATACACGATTGTCTATGTTTTTTCATAAGCTATAATTTTACTCTCTACAGGTTCTTCGATTAAATGCATATTTTTCCAGTTATTCGCGAAAAAGAATCTAAAAACTTGTTTTTTTTGCCTGAAAATCGATAATTTCAAGCGCGAATAAGTGGAAAAAGTATTGACTTTCGAAAAAAACTTCATGCAACAAGAGTTGCTTAAAATTAGTCAATTCATTGATTTATGTTCTTATTTTTAATGAAAAATTTTTTTATCCCAAGAAGGGGTGGCATCCACCCCCAGACAAAAAGCAACCCCCGGCAGAGAGTAGACTTTGAAAAAAATGGTAACTAGAACCTAAATCCAAATTTTCATACAAACCGGTGCTGTATGGGATAAATACACAATTTATACTTTTTTTACCCTCATTGACTGGACTATATTCCAATTCGAATATATATATATATATAAATATATATATATATATATATATATATATATATATATATATATATATATATATATATATATATATATATATATGTATATATATATATATATATATATATATATATATATATATATATATATATATATATATATATATATATATATATATATATATATATATATATATATGTATATATATATATATATATATATATATATATATATATATATATATATATATATATATATATATATATATATATATATATATATATATATATATATATATATATATATATATATATATATATATATATATATATATATATATATATATATTATATTTATATATATATATATATATATATATATATATATATATATATATATATATATATATATGTATATATATATATATATATATCCTGCTGAAGGAGATAAGAATAAATATATTGTGATAGTTTTCATCGATCTGCAGAAGGCCTGATACCGTGAATATAGACCTGATGTTGGACAAACTCAACAAAATGAGCTTTCGAGGAGTATGTCAAAGGCTGCTACAATCTTATTCGTTGGGAAGAAAACAATATGTCAATATAAATGGGGTCTCCAGCACCGAGCGAGAGAGAACCAAGCTAGTTAGTCGAGTATGTTAGGTACGCTGGCTAGTATTTGGGAGGTCTCGGGTTCAAACCCCGGGGCCGACTGGTCTGCCATGAGTTTTTTTTCAGAGGTTTCCTCATGGTAATGTAAGTCACTGCTTGCATACTTACAAGGCGAATGCTGGGCCAGTATCAATCCTCTGAACCCTACCCACACTTCCTATGTTCCATAAATATCCCGTCTCACCTATCCTTAATGCACTTGTACATACAAGTGTATCCTCTGATCTGGCTGAAGGAGTTAATCCCAAACTCAAGCTGCCCGCCTCCCTGACACATACTTCAGGGAGGAATGAAACACGTGTGTTTCCTTTCCTTTTTCCTTTTCCGAGCGAGAAGTGACAGTTGTTGTCGCGCAGGGCTCGGTTTTGGGACCTCTGCTATATCTGCTGTATGTGCATGCATTGAAGTTTTTTGATCTAAAGTGCAAGTATTTTATGTTCGCAGATGACACTGTTTTAGTGTGTTCGGCTGATAAAAAGGAAGAATTAGAACAAACAATAAATAATAATCTTGAAATTTATTACGAGTGGCTGTGTTACAACAAACTGCCTATGAATGTTGACAAAACGGTATATATGACCATAACTCAAAAAGGGGAAAAAAAGTGTGATTCAGTTCTGAAGTTGGACAAAAAAATACTAACGGAAGTAATGCAGTACATATATCTCGGACTAATAATATCCAGCAAATTAGTTTGGAATACACACATTAACAATATAGTTGAAGAAATCGCTCCTATTATTGGAGTTTTAAGCAGTTAAACGATAGTTCAAGATACCTTCTGTATAACAGCTTTATTGCACCGCACTTACGATACCTTATGCCTTGTTGGGGAAGTGCAAGCGGATACCTCATCAGTAAACTGCAGATACTGCAAAATAAAGCCATTAAAGCACTTTTCCAACTGGAATACTCAACACCTAGTGAAAGTTTGTACAAGGACCGTCCCATCTTAACAATAAAACAATTAATCACTATGGAACAGACTAAACTTATTCATGGCATTAAAAACAAGACTTTAAAATCAAATATTGTAATAAAGTATACGAGGGATATCCACAATTATAATGTGAGGTCAATGCAAGTGATTAGAAATCCCTACTCCAGAACCAAGAGGGGACAGGAGTCGCCATACCAGAGAAGCACTGAAACCTACAAACACTATACCAGGAAGTGTATTAGAAGGAAGAATCGAAATCTAGGCCATGACCTGAGGAAATACATAAAGGACACTAAATAAAATATTTGCAATCAATATAACTCAAAGTTGGTAAATGTGATAGTGTGAACTTTGGATAATTTATCTAAATTAAATCTTTGTAGTATAATGTTAGCATGATCATCACGTATGTGTTTTCGATCAATAATGTTGTATCGAAATCGATAATGTTGTATCTCGATCATTACATCTTTTACAGTCATTCTCAAAGACACAGTGAGTATTGTTACTGTTGGCCGTTATGAAGCATTCTTTGATTTTCTTTTATGCTTATTTTTGTAGCTTCCCTGAAGATGACAATAATCATTGTCGAAATATAGGAAATATAGTGTTACAAGGGTACACTTTTTTGCTTGCTGCTATACCCAAAAATTGATCCTATTTTGTACCCTAACTAGTCAGCAAAGATTAGCCTTCT
>JARQZK010001541.1:37500-87500 GCA_030704885.1 Cynegetis impunctata | reverse complement strand
GGGTTACTTGCAAGGTTCTTCCTCACATTCGGCCTGAAGTTTTTACCTTCTTCGAGTGAAGAGGCAAATTATTGTACACAATTATCGCAATGTAATATAGGGATCTCCAGGATAATGATGTACGATGTTTTGGTACTGACATGGTGTTCGAGTTTCTGGTTTCATGACCTCTACTTCCCAGCATTTCAAACTTATGTAGGTTTTTTTGCGCATATCATGCTGCGTTAAAAATATAGATGCTAGGAAATGTTAAAATTGACTCCATTTTGAATATCTCCCGACATGAATGTGTCTTCTGAGCCACAAAAACTCTATGCCACTGCACAGCATTGCCCTATAGCATTATGTTGTTTGAGAGGCGGCAATATAACAGACTATAATAGTCTGCCACCAAGTCGCTCTCACCGATTCAACTTCTCAGCTGAAGTAGGGCAAAATATGCTCTATTTAGCATCTTGCAAACATATTCAATATGGTGATCAAACTTTAGAGAAGGATCCACGGTGGTTCCAAGATATCTGAAGCTATCAGCAAAGGTAAAGTCGGCACAAGAGGAATTGCGTTGTGAAAATTAATGAATATCGTTTTTTCATGATTCAATACAATCGTGTTTCTTTCACACCAGACATCCATCAGTTCGCAGACCTTGGCCACACCAGCACCCAAATCAACCGCGCTACAACCAGATACCACCTCACCTCATCATCAGAATACATCACTCTTTGACTGCATTCAACGAACTGCGGTAAATCGTTCACAAATAACAATAGTGGTCCAAGGCTAGAACCCTGCGGAACTCCCATCAAGATATCACGAGCATCCGATTGTACATCGTCAACCTTCACTCTCATTTTTCTGCCTGACAAATATGATTCGTGCCAATCACCGCAAATGCCCGGGAAACCAAGATTTCGAAATTTAATTAATACAAACGTATGATTCTTAAGATCAAATGCCTTCTTGAAATCGAAGAATATCATAACACATTTGCCTTCATCAATTTCGGAGTAAACAAGTTCAAAAAGTTCAACCGAGGCACTCTCTGTCGAATAGTCGATTGGTTCTTTCGGAAACCATGCATTTGTTAGGTTCTTTAGATAAGATTTTAGTAGCTTCGAAATTGATATTGTGACCCATCATCGAACTTTTTTCATCAAAAAATAGTTATGGTCAAAACAAATTTTTTTAAAAAACTTTATCCAGCATTGCAAATAATGCATAAAGTACAGAAAGCTGAAAAAACCAGAGTCATGCAATGTTGTTGCTGAAATTTTGTGTTCCGTACAATTATAGATAAAGTTTGGGTTCTAAACCCTTCCTGGTGTTGCTTGTATATGTATAATAAATAATTGTATATATAAAGCTGCAATAATAGAAAATAATTGCCCATTTGATGAAACTGATTTTTTGTTTATATTTTTTAATGTTTACTCGAAATAAGTGAGACTCAGTTCACAATATAATACGCTGTACGAGTTTGTTATCAATAAAGACTTTTTGCACAATCTATGACTGTTGTTAGTTTTCCCAATGCTTGGAATTAATTGCCCATGTGATAAATGGCAAATTACGCAAAAAATTATCTCTACTTCACGCGAAATAAGATGGTGCTGGTGAAGGCAATCTTCATGAAGAAATTTGTTTTCGCCATAATTTTTTTTTGAGGGTGGGCGAAATAATTTATTCGGTGGGCAAAAATGTGCTAACGTTCGGCAATCCAACAACGTATTATTTTCATTGGATTTCACAAACGGGGCTGCTGGAGAAAATTGTATCAAAAAATTTGATTTGCTCGTTTTGACCATCACATTTTTTTGAAGGGTGGGCAAAAAAAAATCAACCGCATAAAAATATTTCGAAAATTCGATGATGGGGGTGCTGCCGTGACACGGCTTTTCTGCACATGATCACTAAGTGCGTATCTTTCTGGATGCAATCTACAATCACTCTTATGTGAACGAATTCAGTCTTTCAATAACCTGTTTTTTTTTGTCCAATATATTGGTTAGAGCAGTCAGAGCAAGGAATGCAGTATACTACATGTGATTGATGAAATAAAGGGGTCTTATCTTTCAATTTAATGAGAAGAGAATTTATAGTTAGAACAGGAGTATTAGCAATTTTAATGTTATTAAAAAGTTTGAAGATTCTATTAAGTTTTGGATTAATATTTGATATATAAGGTAGAGATGTATAAAAACTATTGACCAAGTGCTTTGAATTAGCAACATCTAAATTTGTATTACTATTACCAGCATTATTTATGGCAGGTTCCATATGTGGATCCTTTAATGAAGGAGAACATGAGGGTATCAATTATTGCGAAATAGATTGTTCAAAATTTTTTCAGTGGAAAGCACTATCACAGACACCGGAGACACGTTGCTTGACAAGGTTCACTTTCATGGTTTCCTTGTGGTACGAGAAGTAATTCATATATCTCCTCGAACTCATGGGTTTTCTGTACCAATCGATGATAAAAATGTTCTCATGCGATCGAATGAATTTCATGTCCAAGAAAGGATCATCATCTTCACACTTCAACGTGAACTGTATGTATGGGTCTCAGCTGTTAAAAATCTCAACCATCTCTGCAGCACAGCCCGCAGGTAACAGGAGGATGATGTCATCAGCATATTTCTTTATAAAAAATAAATTGAAGGGAAGAACATTGATATATGTATATAAAATGTCATCCATTACATAACAAGAAATAATAGGACTTATTTTAGCTCCCATTGGAGTACCGAAAGTCTGTTTATAAACTTTATTGTGAAAGAAAAAACTGTATTATTGAAAAGGAAAGTAATAAAGTCAAAAAAAGGATTATTTTTGCATATCACAAATGGAACTAATGCAGCGCTACCTCTTATCTATAGCTCTAATACAAACACCTAAGTTAACATTACTAAACAGCGATACCACATCTGAAGTGGCAAGGACATAATTGTCAGGGAGTTGCATTTTATTGAATCTTGTTGAGACGTCAAAAAAATCTTTTATTTAATAGTCATTATCAAAATCGTAAGCTTTTGTTAACATCTCTGTTAAAAAGTTAGACAAGAATTCAGTCGGTGCGCCTATCGAGGCTACTAGAAGTCTCATGGACAGTACTTTATGTATTTTAGGACGAGAGTAAAATTTTGGAATTATACCATTATAGGTGGCCAGCCTTTTTCTTGTGCTTTCATCAATTTGATTAGAGGAGAATGAAGAATTCATTCGGCGCCTATCGAGGCTACTAGAGATCTCATGAACAGTACTTTATGTATTTTAGGACGAGAGTAAAATTTTGGAATTATACCATTATAGGTGGTCAGCCTTTTTCTTGTGCTTTCATCAATTTGATTAGAGGAGAATAAAGAATTCAGTCGGTGCGCCTATCGAGGCTACTAGAGGTCTCATGGACAGTACTTTATGTATTTTAGGAAGAGAGTAAAATTTTGAAATTATACCATTATAGGTGGCCAGCCTTTTTCTTGTGCTTTCATCAATTTGATTAGAGGAGAATGAAGAATTCAGTCGGCGCCTATCGAGGCTACTAGAGATCTCATGAACAGTACTTTATGTATTTTAGGAAGAGAGTAAAATTTTGGAATTATACCATTATAGGTGGTCAGCCTTTTTCTTGTGCTTTCATCAATTTGATTAGAGGAGAATAAAGAATTCAGTCGGTGCGCCTATCGAGGCTACTAGAGGTCTCATGGACAGTACTTTATGTATTTTAGGAAGAGAGTAAAATTTTGGAATTATACCATTATAGGTGGCCAGCCTTTTTCTTGTGCTTTCATCAATTTGATTAGAAGAGAATGAAGAATTCAGTCGGCGCCTATCGAGGCTACTAGAGATCTCATGGACAGTACTTTATGTATTTTAGGAAGAGAGTAAAATTTTGGAATTATACCATTATAGGTGGCCAGCCTTTTTCTTGTGCTTTCATCAATTTGATTAGAGGAGAATGAAGAATTCAGTCGGCGCCTATCGAGGCTACCAGAGATCTCATGAACAGTACTTTATGTATTTTAGGACGAGAGTAAAATTTTGGAATTATACCATTATAGGTGGTCAGCCTTTTTCTTGTGCTTTCATCAATTTGATTAGAAGAGAATGAAGAATTCAGTCGGCGCCTATCGAGGCTACTAGAGATCTCATGGACAGTACTTTATGTATTTTAGGAAGAGAGTAAAATTTTGGAATTATACCATTATAGGTGGCCAGCCTTTTTCTTGTGCTTTCATCAATTTGATTAGAGGAGAATGAAGAATTCAGTCGGCGCCTATCGAGGCTACTAGAGATCTCATGAACAGTACTTTATGTATTTTAGGAAGAGAGTAAAATTTTGGAATTATACCATCATAGGTGGCCAGCCTTTTTCTTGTGATTGCATCAATTTGATTAGAGGAGAATAAAATTTTATTATGATGTTATATTTAGCTTGAATTTGATGTGAGGGATCAGAACATAAGAATCATTATCCTCAATCAAGTCATTGGTAAGTGAAATGTATTGATCTCTGATGATAACAGTGACATTCCCCTGATCTGACCTTGTTACTATTGAATTTGGTTTATGTTAAGAAATGTTTTGATTTATCAAAGAATCGTTTACAAAATTAGTGATTACATTAGTGGATCTGGCAATTGTCAATTACGGACCTGATTATCTGGAATAGACGACATGATATAATCTACATCTGCCAGGATAGTTTCTATAGAAAAATCTTTATTTTTCAAACGGGGTTCTATACTGAACTTAGGGCCCAATGCTAAGTAATGTAGGTAACACTTCAGAAGGAATGTCAGTACTAGAAATATTGTTTACTCCGTTTTAACATTTAAATTATTCCTGGATTGGATAAGTGAAAGATTATTTAATTTTCTAACATTTCAGGATTTTATTTCATGGAAAAGCACAAGATATGTTGTTTGTTGTCTTGCAGAAATTTCAACAAACAGCAACTTATTTGTTAGAGGGATTATCTCTGTCCTCAGCATGTTCAACCTATTCTCAAGAATTTTTATCAATTTATGACTCATATCAATTTCTAAATTTAAAGGCTTTGTTCCTAAGCTTAGGAAGAACCTTCTTGAGATATCACAGAAACTGATATCCTGTCTCTGCAATAATCTATGGATGCTTTGTGTTGAATGTACAAAATATTTCGGGGAAATTCTCAGCGAACGGCATTTCAGTAAAAAACATATTCTATTGTGCTTTTTAGCTAGTTTCATTTTTGTGCGAGACCATAATTTCAGTTTTTTCACAACTGTGCTTCCATAAGTAGCAATCAAGTCTTGGTAGAAACCCATATCTGTAGAAATTGAGAAAGATAAAGTGTTTGCTGACCAGTTAGGATAAAGCAGAAAGAAGGTCACAATATCAATTTCGAAGCCGCTAAATTCTTAGCTAAAGAACCTTACAAATACAAAACACTATTTCTGGAAATGGCTTTCATCTCACATTCATCCTCATGTATGAACAGAAAAACTGATATTAAACATTTAAGTGAAATAAATTCATTCTTATTGCAATTTCGTTCTATATCCATACAGTGAAGGAGCTTCAAATTGCCAATTTTCAAATTAAAATAATATGTTTATCTCATCCATCAGATATTTAATTAAATAAATTTCATTACTTTTTATTTCTTCAAAATAGTTACATTCATCTTATATTTTCCTCAGTTTAAAATAACGTATTTCATCAAATTTTATATTTTCGTTTCGAATAAAATTTCAATTTTCGGAGTATTACCCTCTATGGGTGGAGATGGCGAACTAGCGATATGATATCTGTTATGTGCTATCAATGTTAGAAATTACAATGTTTCGTTCCATGGCGTGTTCAGCTTGTTCTATGTTTCTCATTCTAGCCTCACTTTTTTAGTATTTTAGTTTCTTTCTCCATGTCGACGTTATGATACCGGTATGATGTATTTTTGTTGAAATTTTTAGTATAACTGTTGTTTCTGGCTATACAAGTTCAATAATTGTGATGATGGCATTTAATTTACTCTCATATAGTTGTTCTTGACATGTACAATAAAATTGTTAACGTCTATTTTATAAAATCTTTGTATACAACGCTCGATAAAACCTCATGGACACTGTAAATTTGTTTTTGAAATCCACTATCTGTCATGTTTTCATCTTGTCGATAATATTGTAGCATTCCCTGAAGATGACAATAAACTTTGTCGAAATATTAGAAGAAGTATTGTAAGATATACTTCCTGCATGCTGCTTACCCAACAATTTTTCTTAGATTTATCCTATATCCTAACTGGTCAGCAAAGACTTCCTCTTTCTTATATATATATATATATATATATATATATATATATATATATACATACATACATACATACATATATATTGTTAGCATATCTATGGAGCATGGTGCCATAAAACGAGGTTTTATGCTTGATTTGAACGAACTCATCCTCACTGTAAAGAGTTCGCAACAAGAACCAAAGATTTCAGAATTTCTGAATGCCGTTTAGTGTTCATACACGGTTAACTCATTGAATTAGATGAAGCATCCGACGTAACTTTTTCGAAGAACAGTTTTATAAGATATCAAACTATGATTCTTTCACTCCTCGAAGTATATTTCTTCATTCACATCTCCAGCTCCATGATGTCGGTTGTACTCACTACGATTTAGCCACCAAAACAATGAGCTAACTAGCTCTTGGCTCATTCTGCAAGCATATTAAGCTTACGCGAAGATATAATTATAACTCTCCTTTAATAATACACACACTTCAAAACACGAGCTGCGTAGGTACTATATTTGTGCACGCGAATTCCTCAAATCAAAACACGTTGATACTTTATCGGCGATTGTCCGGTGTATATTTAGGTGGAGAAAACCAAAAAAGATACTCGTATTCTTAGCACAACTCTTCCTTGCGGTCGCCGACTATTCAACTCATTTTAAGCAAAATTTTAAAAATCGCTATCATATTGCCTACATTACCAACAACTCATTTCCGGAAGAGCTTTCAAATAAGTAATGTTCGGATCTTGTGTAAGAGAATACTAAGTAAACCTGCAGATATATCTATCTATTTATATATATATATATATATATATATTTATTTAAATATATATATATATATATATATATATATATATATATTTATATATATATATATATATATATATATATATATATATATATATATATATATATATATATATATATATACATATATATTTATATATATATATATATATATATATATATATATATATATATATATATATATATATATATATATATATATATATATATATATATATATGTATATATATATATATATATATATATATATATGTATATATATATATATATATATATATATATATATATATATATATATATATATATATATATATATATATATATATATATATATATATAATGTATATATATATATATATATATATATATATATATATATATATATATATATATTTATTTATTTATTTATTTCCAGATTAGGGGCTTACACAGATACAAACATCCAAACAAAACCCTCCCAATACTAATATACATTTAGCGGGTTAAAAGTACCTTTACCTAAAAAAAGAAAAAAAGAAATCAAAGAAAAATACCTATTACAAATTGACAATGGTCTAGTTAGAATTTAGATTTATGAAAAATGTAGGCCTTTTTATAATGTAACTATATGTTTCTTAAGAATAACCGTTTAATCAACATCTTGAAGCAATTCAAAGCCATTTCGAAGTGTTGTATGTTATTTGAATGTAAATTAAAAGATCTTATCATTCTGCACAGCGGTGAATTTTGTCCTAAATTGGGCCTTCTAAATGGTAATTGAAAAAGTTTCTGATGCCTAAAATTCCTGGCTAGTATATTGAATTGAATCTTACTGTGCACCTCTGGGCAAAATGCTAGTCCCTTAAAAATTTTAAAAATTATTAACACTTGAGACATATCTCTTCGCTGTTCTAGGGAGACCATACTGTGCTGACGCATTATTAGGCTATAATCGTGATTTAAAATTGGAGTCTGTTCTTTGACTGATAGGTATCTTAAAAATTTATGTCGGACAGACTCAAGTCGACTAATATATATACTGTACCGCGGGGCCCAAACAACTGATGCGAAGCACAGTCTACTGTAAACGTAAGCATAGTACAATTTTTTCAATGCTGTCAAATTTCGAAATTCCCTGGTATTTCTCTTAATAAAACCTAACAAATTATTTGAGCTGTTAATGACTGATTCTATATGAGATCTAAAAAGCATCTTGGAGTCTAATATCACACCCAGATCTCTGACCTCGGAGACCACCCTTAAATTTGTGTTGTTAATTTTATAAGTATGGTTAAAAACATTTTTGTTTCTGGTGTAAACAATAGAGACACATTTATCTGAATTAAGTTTCAGGTTTTTCACTTGGCAATATACCGCCAGGCGGTCCAGATCCTCCTTTACACCCAGGCAGTCACCTGGACCATGAATAGTGCAGTATATCTTTAAGCCATCTGCGTATATCAAAAATTTACTCTTGCTGAAGCATTCACTGATATCATTTATATATAGCAGAAAAAATAATGGCCCCAAGTGGCTGCCCTGAGGCACGCCAGAAGTAATCTGAAATGAGTCAGACTCGAACCCGTTAACCACCACTAACTGCTCCCTGTTTGTTAGGTACGACCATATCCATCTTAAAAGAAATCTGGCTACACCCACCTCAGCAAGACTTTGCAGTAACAGCCTGTGATCTACCGTGTCAAATGCCTTGCTCAGGTCGGTGTATACAGCATCCACTTGTAACTGTCCGTCCATTGAATATATATATATATATATATATATATATATATATATATATATATATATATATATATATATATATATATATATATATATATGTGTAGAGTATGTCCCGTAAATAACACGCCAGAGTGACAGTGGAGGTGGATTGGTTTCAGGTCAATCAGATAACATCAACATGACCTCAGTAAAAGTTTTCTAGTTTTGATGTTGCCGCTCTTATGTTTTTTTCAAAAATCTCTACTCTTTGGTCATTTTCTCGCCTCTTTTGAATATAAATAACTTCTATCTTATGGTTGTATTTTCTTGTGCTATCATCAATAGTTGGTTAAGATAATCGACCCATAATTTCATTAACAACTAGCTCGCTTTCCTCAAAAAAAATTAAGTTGTTTCAATTTAGTTTAAATCCGAAAACCTTAACTAAAGTTTTACTGTGAAAATATATTGTACCGGACTGTATCAGCAAATGATCTTAAAATCTTACTTATTTAATGCTCTTTCGAAAATGTTATAACTAATTAGAATAAAGTATATAAAGATAGTGGGTCTAAACAGCGCAGGGAACATAAAAATAAATTTCGATTTGAAGTTCGTGACATTATTGCTTCTCCTATTCTTACCTAAAATCATGAATTAATAGGTACTTTATACTAGTGGATATTCTCAACACAGTTGAGACACAGGTGCAACAGTGTAACCAATATGACGTTACTTGAAAAAATAGTCTCTGGTCTTTATATTCAAATGTTACTAAGTATACTATATAGGAATAAAAAATTGATCCGGATCTCCT
Organism: Cynegetis impunctata; assembly: GCA_030704885.1. Lineage (NCBI taxonomy): Eukaryota > Metazoa > Arthropoda > Insecta > Coleoptera > Coccinellidae > Cynegetis > Cynegetis impunctata. Next base: position 77,896 of record JARQZK010001541.1, on the reverse strand, counting down.
TGTCGCGGTTTTTTAATCGTTAATGATTTTATTTGCTTCTTATTATAGCACCGAGATTCATTTGAATATTGTTTTTATATTTTTAAACATGTTTATCAGAAAAAATAGTGAGTTTTTGTAATACAATGATTGTTTCTGATAAACGCAAATTATTATGAACAAAAAAAAATTATAATAGACATGACACAATTGACATACACTTCAGTAATTGAAAGGGAATTTTTCATCAACTTGTAAGAATCTAAGATCTGGAAGTAACATAAGATGGGCATGCAAAATTCCCTGAAAGTTGTTTCTCTTTCAAATGTGATCCAGGGATTAGAAGTGTGCTGAAATGCATGTTGCCAGCTAGGAATGTGGTGCTGTCAGGCTTGAGGGGGTAAGAAGCTCGCGCTGGGACGTGCACCGAAAATCAACCATAACTCGGCAAAAATCAGTCGTAGGAAGCTGGAATTGGTCTAAAATAATTCATATTTTCGAAGATACTTATCATTTTTCCGGAAAACGCACTTAAAATTGGAAATTGCTAGTAACTGCTATCCCTGATATACAGCAATTAATGCCGCAACTTAGAAATAATCAGTCGGAAGAAGCTCAGATTGTTCTAAAAGCGATTTAATTTCAGTTTTCTACAACTCTGAATGAAATTTTTTTAATAAACTGATTGCTTTCTTAGAAAAAGCGGTTTAACATGAAAAGCGTTAGCAAATTGCTCGAAAGGGCTATAAAAATCTGCGTTTTCTCTGAAAATAATATGCTTTTCAAAACAATTTTCACGAATTAAGAACTAACAATAAAGTCTGAAACACTATAATTTTCCTACTACTGACTGTTGTCGAGTTAAGACCGATTTCCGGAGCTCGTCTCTGCGCAACTTTACCACCTTCCTCTCACCTGACTACACAATATTTCCGACTGGCATCATGCATTTTCCTGCACTCCTACATCCCCTAGAAAACAATCACAAACGCACCTCGTTCGGGAATTTTCGCATGATCAAATGCCGGTAGGTCCAGGTCGAGGGGTGTTCAACCTGTCTTAATCTGTACACCTACTGCAGGTACTGCAGGTCCAGCGGCTGTACTGCGGGTCCTGCAGCTGTACTGCGGGTCCTGCAGCTGTACTGCGGGTCCTGCAGCTGTACTGCGGGTCCTGCAGCTGTACTGCGGGTCCTGCAGCTGTACTGCGGGTCCTGCAGCTGTACTGCGGGTCCTGCAGCTGTACTGCGGGTCCTGCAGCTGTACTGCGGGTCCTGCAGCTGTACTGCAGGTCCTGCGCCTGTGCTGCAGGTCCTGCGCCTGTACTGCATGTACTGCACCTGTTTTTTTCCATGTACTTTACCGATATATAGTGAACAGTAGATTATTTGAAACTATACCAAGTGCCCTACCGCAATATTAGAAGAACGTGAACTCAAAATTTGAATAAAATTTACTCGCGATTCATGCTTTGCTTTTATCAACGAAACAAAATATGTTGCAATCAGTTTCCATGAATGAGTAAATCAATGGATGAATTCTTATAAACTAGAATGAAAATGAAAAGTCTAATTTCATATTCATATTTGTGTTCTTTTCATATACCTAATAGGTATACATGTTCATATAAAAAATCAACAAGTTACACCTTGAAAATTAAATATTAGGACATTTTTCAAAAATATCTTTGATATTTTTGAAAAATGAAATAAAATCTGAATGGTAAGAAACGAAATATTTCATTTATGCATAAAAATCAGCAAATTATTTGTTTTTATGAATATCTACAGAAACATCTCATTCTTTCTCCTAATACGTTAATTTCTGGAGAAGGTAAGTTTACTATGTTGTTTGAAAATGCCACAATAGAAATATCTTAATCTTCAATTCGGAATATTCTCTTTTCGTTGTCTAGCACCCTAGAGGACTTCTTCATCTTGAATGAATTATCAAAAATGTTTGGACTATACAGTTAGATTTATAAGAATTTGTATTTATTTTTCCTACCCTAAATTTCACTAAGACATAAACTCCCTCACATATTCAAATCATCAACGTTATTGAATAAATTATTTTCACAATTTATTTCGTTTCGTTCACTAGAAAAAATATTTTTATGAATTATCTTCACATTCCTTTTCAAATTTCCTATTTCTGTTTGCTATTTACGAGGCTATTTCTTTTTTCGGTGTTTTTGTAGTCATTCCGTTCACTCGCAAAAGGCGATCAGAAAAAAGTCTTCCCCATTCTTTGGAAAATAACCAACATATTATTATTTTTTTCATTGTTACATAATTTTAATTTGTCTAGCACAATCGACCTAAATATTCAGAAAACGTGCAGAAAAAGTAATTTGATCAGAAAAAAATTTCTGTCGGCCGGTCTGTCGATCGGTCTATTCCCTTGATAACTTTTGAAGGAATTGAGCTATTAACTTCAAATTTGGTACACAGGTAGGTATCCATTAGAGATAATGGTGAAATGGGGTGTGAACAAAAAAGGTAATTTTTGTTGAAAATTGAGTACTTAAATGTCGTAAATGAATTTTTTTCGTATACAGATTTCGGTTTTACAATCGATATAAAATTTAAAAACAAAATAGTGGCGAGAGTAAAAAAGGTGAAAGAAATTGAATACTATTGCGATAATCGAGTAATATGTCTATATATTAAATTAATAGGAAATCATAAAGGGAGAGAGTGAAATTTAAAAATTTTCGTAACAATCGAGTAGTTTTTCAGTTTCCATAGGTTGTTGCTACTTGAAGTTGAAGAAACAAAACTATTTACAGTGCGCATGCGCAAACCAGATTAGTGATTTGGAAGTAATGATTCAATATACAGCGGTTTTTCAATATCATAATTTTCTTCAGAACTCAGATTTGAGTTTAGTTTGTTTTTTATGAGATGAAAAAAATTTCCATATCGGCTAATCACCAATCCCTTCAACCGGATTCAAAGCGCCATCAGAGATATTTGAATTCGCGCTCTTCCTAACGGGTATCGCTACTGCAAGCTACCCCCTTCTCAGTTGGACAAACCTATTTAGGATGACTCATTGCCTGCCATGTATTTGAATACGCAGTGCTTTCCGAATTTATTGTAGGAGATACGCTCATCGTGATGGAAATTTGACAAACCAAGCTGAAAATCATTTTCGGTATCTAATTCTATTGATATATTAATGTTTATTAAATGCTTTACTTTTAGTTTCGCACGCATTACCCTATGTCAAAAACGAATATTTTTTCAGATAAACCAAGCTCAAATTCATATTCCAGACCTTAGTTTAGTCACAAACGAAGATAATCCGGTTAGCGCATGCGCAGTATAATTTTATGTTTCATTATACATAGCATCAACATGTTGAAAACTACTCGATTTTTTCAACAATTTTTAATTTTTACCCCTCGTATTGTATTAACAGCCCACTATTTTGTGTTGAAATGTCACATCGATTGTAAAATCGAAATCTGAATACCAAAAAAACCCTTAAAACGAGAAATTACGTTTTTTTTTTGATAATTTACACACCATTTCCCTGAACTGAATTGCTTAAAAGCAATACGAATTTTTAAATGTTTTGGAACATTTTAGGCCGAGTTGAGTAAAACGAAAATTTTTGGACCGTTACTATTCTTTCCATCATGATGTGATGTGGAAGGAATATAAACATGCGCAAATAAGAAAAACTTTCGAATTTTTGGCTGGTTTCTCGACTGCCGCTTACAAAACATTTTTTTCAGTTAATTGAATGATTCAATCATATGAGAGAAAATACTTCTCAGATATTGATAATTCAATGTTTTACCCAATACAATAAAACTGCACTAGTCGTAATTATAACATATTCATCGAGGTCATCAACTTGTATGAAAATTTCACAGGAAGGAACAATCTTCTGAAAAATTTGGAAGGAATGCAGACTTGTAGTAGTAAATCAAATATTATTGATATATATAATATATATATATATATATATATATATATATATTTATTTTTATATATTTATTTATATATATATATATATATATATATATATAATATATATATATATATATATATATATATATATATATATTTATATATATATATATATATATATATATATATATATATATATATATATATATATATATATATATATATATATATATATATATATATACAGTGAAGATTAACTTCCAAAAAAAATTCAACAATTGAATTATATGAGAACCAAGATCAATTACTGTGATGCAAAGATCCTAGTCAAATTTAATTCATGGAAACATGTAAAAATTCATATTAAGTCGAATATTTAGCACTCATTTAGTTGAATTAGAAAGTTTGCAATAAGAAAATTGGAATAAATCTCTCACATGTCCTGCAAGTACTGCAGGTCCTGCGCCTGTACTGCAGGTCCTGCATCTGTACTGCAGGTCCTCCACCTATACTGCAGGTCCTGCACCTGTACTGCAGGTACTGCACCTGTACTGCAGGTCCTCTTTGTGTCCTGCAGGTAATTTGTACACCTACTGCAGGTGGTTGAACACCCCTCGGTCCAGGTCCATATGTCGCATTGCATTATACATTGCTATAATCTCTTAACTTTCACGCAGTGTCAGTAATCTCAAATACGTACCTACGAGGTATCCCCAGATATTTGGGGGAATCCAATGTATTCCGTCCACGCTATTGTTTTTTGTTTGCAAATAATTTAACGGAATTATGAAATGATTGGCATTCGACGAACATTATTCGACTTTAAATTACTTCACCTTAATTTTTCCGAAGACCCGTTAAATTACCTAGATCGCTCCACTCGGTGAGTAATTTGATATAAGATCTAATTAATTTCATCAATATCCATAAATTTCACTTGGAATTTTCATAGGCTTCTTTCCATAAGAATTTTTGATTTTTGTAGTATTATCGCCTGATAGTTACAAACAAAAATATTTCAGCATTATGTTGCTTGTACACTTTCGTATACAAGTCTTGTAGTAAGTAAGTAGGTAATATAAACGAATTATTACTCGTTCATTGCAAAAAATTCATCATATTGCAAATGAGTAGGTACCATTCTGCATTCAAGATTTTTCTCTGAAAAGGTTTTGTTTTTGAAGGGCCCACAAAATTTGCCCGGTTACATCTTATTTGTTAGTATTCATTTACTTAAATTAGTTTCACAAAAACAGTACCTCAGAAATAAAATTTCATTTGACAACTGAAGACTTTGAAATATATATTAAAGAATTAAGAGATTCTGGTTTCACTTAAAAGAGGAAAGCGTGCTAAGTACTATATTCCTCACAAAAAATTAATTCTAATGAGTATACCAAATATTTCAAGTTCAGTGAAATTGTGGAATTGTAGGAAGCATATCAACTGTGTAACACATTTCATCTTTGATAGCATTAGGTTTGTCACTTTCAATTCTTATATCTCTTATAAAGCAATATACTTTTTGTTCTCCAGAAATTTGGAGTATGCCATCTAAGCAATGACGACAATACTGGCTAAATAAGCATTGTTTGTGATATTAATGTCTTGAAAGCTTGTGGGAATTATGGTATCCTTTCTAAAGTTTCTTGATGACGAACAATTTATCGGCCAATCTGAGCGATTGATTTGTCTGCAGATAAATTACAAACCACTTCGGCCTTGTGGTGCATTGCAACTGTGAGATACTATTTAACAGTCAATATAGTAATTAGTACAATGCTACAATGCAAATTTAGTTAGTTCTCACGTTCGGCTTATTTGAACTATGAAATTTGGTATTTTGATATTATTTTATCATTACTATTTCTATCTTTTTCCTTGTATCATAAACTTCTGTAAATCCCGTTAGAACCGACAACCTCATCGTTCTGTTTGGGCATCTTGATGACAGCGCTTTTGTTATAGCTGGGTTTTTTAGTGCAGTATTACATGTTGCAAATTCAGTTTTCCAAGTTCGTGCACCCGAATTGCGAAATTTTGTATTTTGTTAGTCCTTTGCCATTACTATTTGTATCTATTCCGTTGTAACAAATTCTCGAATGCTGCTAAACAAAAACCTCATTTTATACCTCTTCAATTTCAACAGAAAAATCGGTCAGAAGATTACCGATTACTGAGAAATTGGTGAGATTTGAGCAAATATTCAATCCAAACAACACATACGTTCAGATGAATTGAACAGATAAATTGTTTCAATAAAACTTTCTATTAATAGATCATCAGAGAGATTTGTCTTTGCAATTTATAATACAATGAATGGATGTAATATATCTGGCCAATAAAATTTTCCTTTTTATATATATGTATAATATCCGCCTTTTCAACATTTCGGAAGATCACGGATCCCAAATAATTTGGTTAAGTTTTAACAAATAATCGTTCTAAATATCACATAGGTAGAGTTAAATGTTTCCTATAAAATTGACCTGATAAATTGGTCCAATCCACTTTTTTATCATTTCGAAAGATATCCGATCACAGATGGATAAATTGGTTAGATTTGACCAAATAATCCTTACAAATAACACATATGTGAAGGTAGATTGGACCGATAAATTTGACCTGTTAAATTGGTCTAATAAAACTTTGCCTTAATAGATCATGAAGGATCTATCTGAAATCTTTATCTTTGCAATTTATCTAACAAAAAATTGTTGCAAAAACAAATAAATTTTTCTGTATTTATCCACTTATTGATTGAAAGTAGTAAATACTCACGGGTTTTCTTCATCGTATTAACCAAATTTGATTTAGTGTTCTGGTTAAGGTTCTGTTATCTACCTACTCATACTCTGTGCTACTAGTTTAGTTTAATTTCATTTCAATAATTTCACTCCCACTTGAATTCGTTATTTATGAGGCGGAATTAATTTTCTAAGTTCATATATTTACTAAAAACATTCCGTTACGAAATCTATTGTAGTATTTCCGCAAGTAATAGTCATTTAAATAATAAAGCTTCAAATCAGATCCATAACAATGAATTTCTAACATCTTCAGTTGTTCTGATATACAGACAAAAGGAGTATTGTTGAATCGGTTCCAGTTCGTGCTTTTGAAGTATTTCCCCATGTTCCTTGTGATGATGAAATGTGTAATATCATTGTTTGTCAACAAAATTGTAAATGTTGCTTTCAGTTCCTTGCAAGTAATCTCACCATCAGAGTTAGTATAAATCGGGTTCATAAACTGACTGAAATAAAGTGGTGACCAGAGAAGCTGACACTAATGCCAAGGATATTAATAAAACGGCTAGTGCATTGCAATCTATTTGAGAGACATTGTTATACATATTATATAGTGAATTATTTAACTCTAGACATCTGGTGCCACTGAATCCTACAAAATAGAAACTCACTCGAATTTCTCTGTTTGTAATGTAGAAGTGAATGATGGAATAGTATGTTCCCCAAGTCTTGTAGGCTTATCTCTATAATACAAATTTGTGTTCAACAAATATTTCAGATTTGCCTTCTCATTTTAGATATCGAAAATTAATTGTAATACTGAAATTATGTGTAACTGGAAAAAGTAACGCTCAATTCTATATAATAGTAGGTATATTAAAAGTAATTAATTTGGATGTACAAAAAATTTACTTTCCATCTTTCTACCAATAGGTGAATTTAGTATTTTTTGGATTGATTGGGCCGATACTTGGTGTAAATTAAACACATTAAAACAATGATTAATAATAACAATTTACACATTTATTCAAAGAAATAACGCATGACGCACGTTTCGGTGGAACTTCACCTTCTTTAGATGCTAATGGCAAACTAACTATGATTCTCTGTTATATCGAAAACAAGAAATAAAGAGGTGACAAAATGTGTAGAAGGGGTAAATAGAAAGATGGTTACAAATAATTATTAGAATAGGAAAAACCAATTCTGAACTGCTAGTCACGTAGTTCGGTAATTTTGAAAAGATTAAGAAGGGGGCTTGAAATATGATCGATTTGGCTATTCAATAGGAGACCGGAATGCTTGTATTTATTTATCTGTAATGATTCTAAAAAATTAAGTTTATTCCCTTACTCTCAGTATTTTATATTTTAAAATCGAAATTGAATGTGTGATTTTCTTGGATTAAATGGTTTGCATAATGTGAATCCGACTTCTGATTAACAAAGCTACGTTTGTGTTCTGAAATTCTAGTTTGAAAACTTCTGAAAGTTCTACCAAGGTAAAACTTATCACAATCAGCACAATTAATTTTATAAACTCCTGGTTTAGTATCTTTATGAACTTTGGATTTATTATTTTTTATATGATTTCCTAAATTATTACCGGTACGACAAGCAATGTTAATGTGCTTAGATAAGAGAGATTTAAGTTTTTTACTTGAACGATTAGAGTGAGGCTGTTATATTTGATATTATTTTTATTAAGGGGGTACACCTGGCTAATCGCATTTTGGAACAACTTTTTATCAATCATATTGTCTATTATTATGGGATCATAATTATTATTTACGGCAATTTGTTTAAATATATTTTTCTCGATGTTAAAATTCGCGTTTGAAAGTGGAATATTTACTAAACGATGTACCATACTACTGAAAGCTGCCATTTTGTGTTGGAATGGATGTAGGGAAGTACTATGTATGACGCCATCAGTGTGCGATGGTTTGCGAAAAATTTAAATATTATGTTTGTTAGCTACTTTTGTTATTTTCAAATCCAAATAGTTAATTGAGTTATCTTTTTCCATCTCTAAAGTGAATTTTATATTAGGGTGTAATGTGTTAATGAATGTTTGAAAGCAGTCTAATTGTCTAAGAGTACCAGTGAAACAACAAATAATATCATCCACATATCTAAACCAATAAACGAATTGTATACTAACAGGATGATTATGAATTAACTGTTCCAAATTATCCATAAATACTTCAGCCAAAAACGGCTCAGAGGGTTTCCCATAATTGAGCCTGTAGTGCCTACTGCTGTGAATCTTATCACTGAAACTAAAGTAATTCTGTTCTAGGCATAATTTCAAGAGCGACAATATATCTGATTTTATCAAAGGATTAACATAACTTTTAAGTTACTTAAGATTAAGTAACTTTTTTATTAGTGTTAAAGGAACCTTGGGTGGTATAATTGGAAAAAGATTAACTACATCCCAGGACATCAATTTATAATTAAGTGGCAATTGAATAATTTCAATTTTATTGACTAAATCGTAAGAGTTTTTGAGAATTTAGGCTGAAATTTACAATAGTTTTGAATTATTTCTATTAGAAAATGCGACGAAAACACTGAAGGTGCTGTAGTGAATGACATTACTGGTCTGATTGGATAGCCTGGTTTGTGTAATTTAATTAATAAGTAAAGTTGTGGTAACAAAGGATTTGAAACAATGAGTTTATACTTGTCTTTATTCTGTCAAAGAATATTAATGTTATCTATGGCTAATTTTAAATTTTTCTGAAATTTACTGGTTGGATCATGTTTTAGTAACTTATAATTACCGGAGTTCAAAAAATCTAAAGTTTTACGTAAATAATCACAATTATTCAAAGCAATAACTGTATTACCTTTGTCAGCTTTGGTGAAAATGATATCATTAGAGAGTGTTTTTTGTTTGATTGATTTTACAATGGACATTTCTGATAAATTGGCGTTGTATTTGTTATACTCATTCTAAATAATATTAGAAGCTAGGTGTTTTACAAGTGGGTTATCAGGCAAATTTCTAATAGCTATTTCAGTATATACGCCGAGTTGTTCGAAGTGACGTGTTGAATGAGTTGGTTGTATATTGTGTTTGAAACCTCTTTGCAATAAGTTCACTTCCTTGCTATCGAAATAAGTATCGGATAAATTAGTGAATTTTTCGAAAAACTGATGTGAAAATTTAGTTGGGTTTTTCCTTTTTCTGATACCGGTCTGCTACCACGAAGGTAATTCAATTTTATTTGCTGTTTGGTGAATTTTTTATGAATAATATTGTTAACTGAAAATCGAGTTTGTGAATCAAACAAATCAAATTCTACATTATGCAACCTATAGAGCAGTTCAGAATGGATTAACTTGATATAAATATTGTATATGTCACGTTTCTTGAAGAGGATCTTCTGTTCTTCTTTCAACCATCTTAGTTTACCCTCCTCAATGGCTTTGGCGGCTGGAATGCCTCGATTGTTGGTTCTTAAACACATGTATTTCGGGAATACATTGTATTTTTGGCACATGGCGAAGAAGTACAGATTCTCATTCGAGATTGCACATTTGAGTAGTAGTTTGAAATACCACAGGGCCAAAAAGCTAGTAGTTGCTTTTTTCAAATTTTGGATTGATTGGGCGGATACTTGGTGTAAATTAATAAGCATATTAAAACAATGGTTAATAATAACAATTTACACATTTATTAAAAGAGATAACGCATGACGATTTCGATTACCGAACTACCTGACTAGCAGTTCAGAATTGGTTTTTCCTATTCTAATAATTATTTGTAATCATTTTTCTATTTACCCCTTCTACACAATTTGTCATTTCTTATTTTCGATATGACAGAGAATCATAGTTAGTTTGCCATTAGCATCTGAAGAAGGTGAAGTTCCACCGAAACGTGCGTCATGCGTTATTTCTTTCAATAAATGTGTAAATTATTATTATTAACCATTGTTTTAATATGAATTTAGTATTTTTTAGGACCAAAATACCTACAGGCAAATTGTGAATAATAGATTCGTTGTGAGATCATGAGCCTCATGAATAAAAATAATTTATTTAGTTTAAACCACTATCTTCACTAACAAGTACATGGATACTATAAATTGATCTTCATTATTATAATGCAGCATTTCCTTAAGGAGTTTATATATTTAAAATATATTCATTAACTTGTTAATATACTCTGACAAGTAGATGACTCGTAATAAGCTATACTGGAATCTGTTTTAGATTTGATTTTGTAATTTCTGATGAACACTGATAAATACGATGAGAAAGAGAAATTTCTCTGGAAGTTTGAAGTTACAATAATTTAAAAAAACGAGAGAGCAGCAAACCACCCTTACTGATTAGTCTAAATTTTTCCTTACTCTTGGACTTTGTCACATTCAAGTATTTCATAATAGTCAATTTGGAGGAGCTGTGGAGTTAGTCCAAAAAACACAAAAAAAAACATTAAATCTCTACACTAAAATAGAAGGGGTTCAGCAAAGTTCCGTTATATCAACTAAATCCGCGTTGATAATGTCAACGCTCTTAATAAATCTATACAAGCTGCACAACCTGCGATTGTTTTCGTTGATGGAAACGGTCGAAATTCGGGTAAATTTCTGCAACCGCCGCCATTTTCACATAGATAATTTGCAACAAAAATATCTTTTCCAGTATACTTATATTGGCATCTCCAGCGGCTCATATAACACCAAATGAGCTGAAATTTAGTATCTGGGGTTGTGTTTGTGACGGAATAAAACAACAAAATTTGGTCATATTATTCCAACTGCCGCCATATTTACGTGGACGTCTTATGCTTTTTCGTGGTTTTCGATAATTTTACTAACTCCACAGCTTCTGCAGATTGAGTTAGAGGGTTCAACCTCGGTACCTTCATCGAGTTATTATTGAGGAAGTGCCATTTTTTAGTTTCAACCTTTTTCCCCAGTCGCACTGCACCGCGCGTGGACTGTTTCCTTCAAATAGCATTCAAACCTACATCGCTATCAGTACACGTTGCACTTCGCAAATTTGTTTTTACAATAGAGGGTTGAAAGGACCCCGCACATTTACTTAGAAAAAATAACGACAGCTAAATTCGCTAATTTTTGGATATATTATAGATACTGGCTACCTACACAACATATGAATTTTAAATTCTGTTCCCACGACTGGTTTAGGATATAGAGTGGTCCAAATATATATGTCCAAAAAAATCATATTCATAATTTCAGAAAATGATGTTAACATACAATTTTTTACTGTAATATGATAACTTCACTAAAAAACCATTCTTTAAAGGAAGCCATCCAAATAATTTGAAAATGAGCCCGGCATATACAGGCTGTTTACTCGAAGAGTTTGTGTATGCGACTTCAACTTCGACAGTTTTATGCCAAAAAACTCTATTTCTAGCTTCATTGATAAAAAACGATATCTAAAACAGTGAAACAAATTACAGCTTCCTACCATGTATAGTTTAGAAAAAAAAGTGGTCTAAAAGTTAAAATCACAGAATTTTTTTTCTTTATTACTTGAAAACTTTTTATTTGTGAGGTACTGGAGAGTAAGTAAGTCGAATAGTCTATAAAAAGTACATATCATGTTGAAACTGACATTTTTATACCGTATGTTCATTTTTACAGGCATAACTCGTAGATAAAAATGTATTAATCATTTTTCATCTTGAGGTGATCTAGATATTAATTTAGAAATTGATGAAGCTCATCTCGATATTAACCTTGTTAGGTTGAGACTATTTTCGAGATATAAAAATGTTACAAAGTATCAGCTATGGATTCAAAATAATGAAGACCGAGAGTCGGTGTCGGGGTACTACTGTACCTGTAAATCAGGTCCAAGAACACTCGGAACATGTGCTCATGTGGCAATGGTGTTGTGGTACCTTGGTTATTCTGGTATGCAAATGTGAAAATAATTATTCATTCAGGATACTAGACTTATGGTCAAAGAACGTATTTCACTGTACATGTATCTTGAAAAGTGAGTCTATGGATCTGGATGAAGCGATTCCAAACCACCCTGAACAATACAAACTGAATATAAGTACTATTCTTACTTATCTCGTTGAAATCCAATCAGTCCCATTAGAATCATTAGATACACTCTCATTTTTCGACATTAGGAAACGAACATACGGTATATGAACTTTAGTTTTAACATGAATGTGGCCTGTTTTTTAACTATTCGATTTGGCAATGAACTCATTTATCTTTCCAGTACCTCATAAATAATCCCTGTACAAAATATAAAGAAGAAAAATTCGGTGATGTCAAATTAGACCATCATTCTTTCTAAATTGTACATGGTAGAGAGTTGTACTTTCCGTCTACTATTTCGGGTATCCTTTGTTATTACTAAGTAAGAAATAACGCCTTTTGAAACATAATTGTCGATGTCGAGACCGTGTACACAAACCCATCGAGTAAACAGCCTGTATATGTCGGACTCAATTTTGAGTTATATAAGTGAACATCGTCAAGCCATAGCTTCTCACTGAGGTTATCGCATTTCACAGAAAGTCTGTATGTGAACAGCATTTTCTAAAATTGTAAAGATGGTTTATCGAGACATTGACATTTGGACCACTCTATATCCCAAACCAGCCGTGGGAACAGAATTCAAAATTGATATGTTTCATAGCTGGCCAGTATCTATAATATATCCAAAAATTAGCGAATTTAGCTGTCGTCATTTTTTCTAACTAAATGTGCGGGGTCCTTTGGTACGTGGATTGAGTTGATGTTGGGGTACGTTCCTCCGCTGGATTCAACCTTTTTCCTCAACCCCGATGCAAATTTTTTTTGCATGATTTTTCAAAATATAATTCAATCCATTAGAATCGCATCTTGACGCGATGCATTTCATTCGAAAAATACGACCTGAGTGAGCTCAGCTGCTCAAGACTTTTTTTTCAATGTAATGCTCTGTTTGTGTATCTTACATTCATGACTGATGAGTTCAAATTTAAGGATATAACCACAGATTTTCAGGTGATAATTTGTTTTCTTTCAAATCACTTATTAAGTGAATAAAGGTACAAAATGAATAGATTGCAATTTTTTCCTTTTTTTTTTCAAGTATGCTTATTCTGTACCTACTGAGAATATTTTGTATGAGTATATTCAAAATTCTAACTGTATTTTTACCTACTAGGTTACTTTTACAAAGTTGCATTTGGTTTGATAAAATTATAATATTTAATAAATAGAAGGAATTCCACGAAGTCTGTTGAAATTGAAATAAACTATCTCAGTAAAGTACTCTCAACCAGGCAGATCTTTGCGGTCATAACCTTTCCGTACACTTCCAGAAGAGGACAACTTCGTTGATTCATGTAATTTGGAATAATTTTCTCAAACAAGCTCAAGATGCTATCTTAATTCGTGCTTAGATCATATCGTACGGCGAATTGTGCATTATTTGGACTGACACTGAGGTCAACAATCCGTGTCTTAGGCGTCTACTTGCACCAAATTGTAAAATATCTCAAAATTCATATGCCCGCAATGTTCTTTTCTTACATTTGCGAGGGTTTTCAAGATAAAATGAACTATATTAACTGGCAACATACACACTTTGTTGAAGTTAATGTCTGTGTGTAAAATATAATCATTGTTTTAGCAATGCTGTTTCAAAGTGAACATTTTAGGATTGTTGTGTTGTTAAGCTATTGAAATAATTCTAGTCAATACCAGTTCGGATCGTTTAGAAAAATATTGGTTTTTTACCAATGGGATTCTATCAGAAAAATTACTTGACAATTTTTTTTTCCAAATCATTATACATTTCTAAGAGAAATACTATTTCCTTTTATATATATATATATATATATATATATATATATATATATATATATATATATATATATATATATATATATATATATATACCTATATTTATACCTATATATATATATATATATATATATATATATATATATATATAAATTATATTATTATGATTTGCCTCTATTTGAGTTTATTTATTTATGCTTAAGAATTTAATTTTCAATTGATATGATCTGATATATTTATTCAATACATGAATAAATTATGTTGAGCGCCTTTAAAATATTTGGAAACTGATATTTGTTTATTTTGATTTGATTTGACTCTAATTTGATTCTCAGGGAAGGTTCTCTTTTTCTGAAATTGACTCTATTTCTTCTATAATACTTTGACTTTTTAATTAAAAACTTCAATAAATTCAAATATTTAAAAATTTAACAAATTGATTAATATTATTTATCAACATACAAATTAATTTTAACAATAACAATCACAAAATTTTTAATAAAGGTACCTTTTATTTTATCCCCCTTTTCTTATATTTGCAAATATATCATATATGGTCAAATTGGCCAATATAAATTGTTATAAAAACGATTTTCGAATTCACTTATGGTTATTTTTTCTTCAAGATGGATCCAATAAATTCTCTTTGTTCTTTACTCTGCTTTCATCTCCGTTCTGTGACTCTCTGGATTCTGGTATTCCTTTTTAACCTCATTAAATTTCTGTTGTATTTATACCTTTCAACAAGATTCACAATGTTTCCACTTAATTGAACTTTTTTCTTCACTAACAGGTATTATTCACTTCAATTATTACTAATATCGATGATTTATTACAATTTTATAACTTTCAGCTTCTATGATACGTAATATGTTTCTCCTTTACAATATGGAGCAATTAAAACAAATGAATGAGATATCAACTAACAATGATTCTTTCTCGGAGATACTTTAGGAACAGCCTTTCAGGAAGTGTGCTGTACCCTCTTATATAAACTTTATTATTTTCATAAATCACATTGCCTGAGTAATACATTCTAGAAAATTCTGGCTTCCTTTGGAATTAATTTGATAATAATTTAAGTGTTATAATAACAGGTAATGTAAATATTTTTATATCATTCAATTTAATTAAATATACAATAATTTTGGAAATTGATTTTTTCAATAATAACAGTTTCTTTATAATAATTTAAAATTTTTCAAACTCAATATTTCAACTTGATTATTCAAAAAAATTCAATGACATTTGTTTAGTTTTTTAATAAATTTGGAATAAAAACATATTTCTGTACTTAAATAATTTAGTTAATCTCAACTATATAATATTCTGATCATTTTGTACTAAAAATTTCCCTATTCTATCCACTGATTGAGTTATTATTTATTCTTGCCAAATTTGACACTTCGATATATATAATTTTATATTCTAACTTGAAATTCTCCTTTATTATATTATTCTAAAGCAATTTTCTATTTGAAACAATTAATTAAATTCTTCTAATACCTTTATATATGATTAACTATCTTCAATGACTTGAAATTAAAGTATTATCTGATATTCAAATTTAGTCGATTCTAAGATATATAGTATTTCCAGAATTATATATATTCTACATAAATTAAGTCTGTTATCTTGAATTAATCTATTCTAATTAATCTTTTTTAAAAGTTCTATTACTTGTATTTTCATATATATTTGATATTTAATGAATTTCTATTGAATTACTTAGGTAATATCTCTTCCAACGATTACTGACATTTTATGTTTTTGACATTCTATAAGGATTTCTCCTATATTATTGATTTTAAAATTTGATCTTGAATATATATAATTAATACATTTACATTAATCTTCCTTGTAAATCATTTTTACTTATTTAAATTCACATTAATTGAAATTTCAATAACATTATTACATTAATTAACACTTTTCATACTTATTTCTTTTCATATGTTCAAATCTTATATCATCGATTAGATATACATGTTTATTTACATCATCTATCATCTATCATTTTCTAACATCTGCTTAAATTTATTGTTTTTCCTTTCCTTGATGCAAATAAATAAACCATATCAATATATATTCATATATATATATATATATATATATATATATATATATATATATATATATATATATATATATATATATATATATATATATATATATATATATATATAATGTGCATATGCTTATATGTCTTCATGTATACATGTATACATACATAGATGTATAGTTGTTTTTTTTTGTTGAAGAGGAAAAATCTTTCAAAGTTACCGCCCTTAAAGAATGATGGTCGGTAGCGTGGGATTTCCATACAGTTAAAAACCTCCTCTCCTTTTTTCCGTACAGAGGTGCGAGGAAGACTAGATAGGAATTGCATTAGCGTAACTTTAATCCAGTCCGTGCTGTGTCTTATGACATCCGCTTCTGTTTCATTGGTCCACCTCTTAAATATTTTCCATCAGGAGGCGTCGTGCGTAGGCTGCGATTTCACTCCAGATTTCTTCTCTTTGTATCATGTGGTTCACAAGACTCTCAGGTTTGAGCGTTTTGCCTATGATTGCTTCGATATAAGCTCTGTAGTTTCTCCAGCGTTTACAATAAAAAAGCGTGTGCTCACTGTCGTCGACTTTGTCCGGGCAGTATCTGCACTGTGGATTGAGGTGAAGGCCGAATTTGTGTAGGTATTTGTTAAAAGAAACGTGCCCTGTCAGCAGCTGGGTCTCACTATGATTTCGCGTGAGCCAGGTTCTGCTGTTCGGGATAAGGCTAGCTGTCCATCTACCCGTGTCGCACGTCTTCCATCTGATTATTCCAGCGTTTTCGCCTTCACTTTTGCTCTGACCATGTCAGTGTTGCCGCCACTTGTTTTGAATCTATAAAGTTTAACCCTCTCGAACGCTAGTAGGTAGATAGGCGCAGCCCAGCTTTGACAAGTAACTACTGCAGCTTCGGAGACCGTGCGATTGGCGCAGGTCACCCTGAGAGCTCCTCGCATTCATACTGATGCTAACTTCCACCGATAGATCTTCTGCATCAGAATGTCTGCCGATACTTCCGCTCCATAGAGAATCGTTGGGTGAACTACTCGAGAAAAACTCTTCTCTTTTTGGTCCGTTGGGCTATTGTGTTCGTGAAAGGACAGCTTTTCGTCTATTATGACACCCAGGTAGCATCGATGTATACATGTATATGTGTATATGTGTATGTGTGTATTTGTGTTTGTGTGTATGGGTGTATGTGTGTATGTGTGTATAAGTGTATATGTGTATCTGTGTATATGTGTATATGTATATAGTGCATATGTGTATATGTATATATGTATATATATATGTATTTATATATATATATATATATATATATATATATATATATATATATATATATATATATATATATATATATATATATATATATATATATATATATATATATATATATATATATATATATATATATATATATATATATATATATATATATATATATATATATATATATATGTATATATATATATATATATATATATATATATATATATATATATAATCTCTTGATAATTATTAGCAATAACAGGCTTGTTGAATCTTAAAAAACTCGATTTTATTAAAAAGTTGACGTTTCGCCACGACATTCGTGGCTTTATCAAAACTTTTGAAAAAATTGAAATTTCTTTGACATTTATTGATTTGAAAAATTTGAATAGAAACAGACTACTGTTTCACTAAAATTTTTCGGCTGTGGCCGTTCTTTGTTATTTATTACGTGCTATTCAGTCCAATATTAACATTCAAATTTGTTATTATTAGATGGTAAGGGAAACCACAGAAACCTTTACCCACGTAATGTTCGAAATATGTTCAAATTATTCTGATTTTAAAGAGTCAAAGAATAATAATAATAGGGTACTATTTATCTTTTTTTCAAAAATTTCTCATTGCGGCTGTAGCCGTCTTCAGTTATTAATTACGTGCTATTTAGTCCAATATCAACAGACAGGTCCGTTGATATTACATGGGAAGGGAACCACAGAAACCTTCACCCACGTAATGTACAAAATAGGTTTAAAATATTTGATTGTTGTCTTTAAAAAACATTACTTGTGATTTTGGAGATCACATGTTCTAAACTATACTTTCTTTCTAGAAAATTGAAAATTCTAGATGTTTAGATTTTGTCTAAGAAGATGAGTTGTTGTGGTTAGAGTTTGTTTGTTGAATTATTTCGTTTTGATTTATATTGTTCCTTAGAAAAATTAAAAAATTAAATCTGCGTATGATGAATGAACAAAACTAAATTTGAATTTACTACGTTTATTATCACAAAATATTTTGAAAAATTTTTTTGTCTTAGATATTTTGCAACAATCCACTATGGATATTATTAAAATAAATGATATCATTTTCTTATTAGATATATGTCTTAGTCAAAATTACTTCCAGTTTGATAACAAAATTTTTGAACAATCTAGTGGGCTGGTTATGGGTTCCCGCTTAAGTCCGCTTATTGCAGACATTTTCATGTCACATATAGATAACATAATATTCAATTCTACAAAAGCATCACATATAAGTTTTTGGCATAGATACGTTGATGATGTAATCGCTTGTTTAAAGGGCACCGCGAGACAATTAGATCAGTTTTTGAATTATATTAATAGCATTCACCCAAATATAAAGTTCAAAATTGAAAAAGAATTGGATCGACAGATAAACTTCTTGGATTTAACTATCTTTCAAAATTATAATACTTTGAGTTTCGATATATATAGAAAACCAACTTTCACGGATATATGTATTCCGTCGGATTCAAATCATCCTCTTTCCCATAAACATTCAGCTTTTAATTCAATGATCCACAGAGCGTTTTCAATTCCATTATCCGTAACAAATTTAGCAAAAGAAATTTCGACTATAAAAATAATTGCTTCAAATAATGGTTTTCATACAAGTTTGATAGATAAAATGATAAACAAGAAACGTAGTCAACTAGCGTACAACAGCATATATCCTCAATTAAAAGTAGAAAAATCGGAAAAATTTCACATCTTTACACATATTTTGGTCCTCTAACAGAAAAAGTTTGCTAATATCATACCTAAATGTAATATTAAAATTGCCTTTCAAACCTAAGACAAAACTCTCAGGATTTTTATTCAATGCCGAAGATATCACTTCAAAATTTGAAAGTTCAGGAGTTTATAAGTTGGTTTGTCCTGTATGTAAAGGAGTATATATAGGTCATACTGGTCGATCGTTCAAGACAAGATTTAAAGAACACCAACAATCTTTTTTGAAAAATAAAACGGATTCAACGTTTTCAAATCATTGCCGTGAAAACCACCACTCATTTCCACTAATAGATAATTTTGAAATAATGCACAAATTACCGAACGGAACCAAACTTACTTATTTAGAATCATTAGAAATTTTTAAACTCAATCATAATGCAAAAGATACCTTGCTGAACGACCAGATTGATCTGATATATTCTCCTATATTTAGTGTATTTAAACAATAACGACCTTTCTAAGAACATTGTATTGTACCAATTTGGGTAATTCACTCGATTAGCCCTTCTTGAAATATGTTCCTCTTGTCTATTTAAGTACCTGCAATAATTCTTTCCCACCCGTAGGCGCAAATCATTATTTCTATATTCAGTTCTTAACTCAATCTGCCCGATGATGGTCTAGTGACCGAAATTGCAATCGCAGTGTTAAATTTTTCAAAATATTTTGTGATAATAAACGTAGTAAATTCAAATTTAGTTTTGTTCATCATGTTAAATTATCACGTAGTAACGACGGATTCCATCAACTATTTAAATCTGCGTATATTGAACTCAAATGTTTGATATCTGTTCTATCATTGCTAATAATTATCAAGAGATTAGAAATAGTTCACAGGCAACAACAATTCGAATAAATATATATATATATATATATATATATATATATATATATATATATATATTTATATATATATATATATATATATATATTGATATAAATAAATATGTATATCTATATGTTACGTTCCGGTTGGTTGAAAATTACACGAAAAATATGTTTATATATTTTATTTGTTTTTGCATATGCTGTACTTATGTTTACTTATTCATCTTTTATTAATGAGAACAGGTTTTCTTTACATTGAAGACCTTAAATTAATTGAAACAATCTAAGTTTGATTCATATTGTGTAATTGGGATATGCATTTCTACTATATATATATATATATATATATATATATATATATATATATATATATATATATATATATATATATATATATATATATATATATATATATATATATATATATATATATATATATATATATATATATATATATATATTTATATATATATATATATATATATATATTTATATATATGTATATATATATATATATATATATATATATATATATATATATATATATATATATATATAATGAATCCTTATGAAGCTTGAAGGAATAGTAAGATTTTTCAAATATATCTGCGTTCGATATAGAGAACAATGTGAATTTGAAATACAGGGTGTCCCACGACGATTAAGACAAAGAATATCTCAAAACCAGCGAGTAGTAGACAGTTGTAATTTTGGGGTTGTAAATTAAAGCAATTGGTGCAGCTGTTTTTGATATTATGTTACCCAATGAGCTTTTTGTTGTCGGTCACGTGACATCAGAGTCAAAATTATTAATAGGACAACCTGTATATTTTGGCATTTCTATCTTCCTTCCGATAAAACGATTCAACGAACTATCATACTTGTGGTATAAAACAATTGATTTAATAACTACAGGTACTTCACTTGGTCCCACGTCGATTATGACAAACGTCAGAAACGAGCAATTACCAACTTATTTAAGATTAAGGTCACCCTGTATACATAATATTTTGCCTTGTTTTACTCATCACAAAAAATACAGTACTTAACAAATTTGAAAAGATCAATTTGATAATAGATATTTTCAGAAGTTTGTCATGATCGTTTTGGGACAAAGGATAGTGAAGTACCTGTATTTCTTGAATTAATCGTTTTAGACCACAAGTGTGATAGTTTGTTAGAATCGTTTTCTCGAAAGGAACATAGAAATGTCAAAATATACAGGTTGTCCCATTAATAATTTTGAATCTGAAGTCACGTGACCGAAAACAAAATGCTCATTGGGTAACATAATATCAAAAACAGCTGCACCAATTGCTTTAATTTACAATCCCAAAATTATTATTCTCTACTACTCTCAGGTACCGAGATATTCCCTGTCTTAATCGTCGTGGGACACCCTGTATATAGGTGGATGAAGCTATATAACTGGATACGAAAATAAATATTCGGAAATCTGAAAACTGATATTGTTTCACAAGAACAATATTCTCTTAAAATTATATATGTATACTTTCAATCATTGACTGTCTCACTCTGTTCGTATTTGGCTGAAAAACATTTATATCGAAACAAAACTTTGAGTGTAGGGAAAAATGAATATTCCTCACCTTAGGTTTCAGCTGGCTTTCTTTGTTTCATCATGAATATATCTTTGTGGTGCGGAAGTTAGTTATATACCATAATTCCTCATCTGTATAGAGTGTATCAAAGGAGGCGGCATTTTAAAGAAAATAAACGGCTAAAGATATCATTCACATTTATTTTTATGATGCGTCAAACATTGCCCGACACTTTGACTAGAACTAGAGTATGTGAGTCAGAGAGTTTTTGCAAGGCGGAATCCAGGACTAGCTTTGTTGTTTTGGAAAATCGCTAAGCCGTATGATAGATTTATAATGGTTTCGCATACTGTTGGACCGACAGCATCTGGAGAATTCTATTTATTTAATGAAATCCCCAGGGAGATCTTGGTATCACAATCTATGACATACCAAGACGTTTTCTATGGAACGGATTCACTCACTGCGCTGATACATTACCAAGCCTACTGGAAGCAATTTATACATTTAAAAAATACCATATTTTGGAAACTTTCGATTTCTCCAAATTCAGTTAATTTTCATCAATATGTTGGCAATCGTATCAATAACTGAATAGTTGAATGAAGACATATAAATCAAATTATTTACTGATGATTCTAAGCTAAATATAAACTAATCAAAGAAAGGCTTACAAGAGTATTGGACTCGACCAACAAGACAGCTGTATATATATATATATATATATATATATATATATATATATATATATATATATATATATATATATATATATATATATATATATATATATATATAGATAGAAAGAAAGAAAGAAATATTTATTTAACATCGTTACATTGTACATGTTTGATGCAGGTCAATAAAAATTGTATATATCAGTATAAATTCCCTAAAAGGGAAAAACTCACGAATCTTAAACGCTAATAAAATATAATATATAGTATGGCCGAATGGCCATTCACACACATTAATAAAACCTTATACGTAAAAACACTAAAGAATACTTAAAATAAATAAAAAGAACGACTCCTACATTAAGGATGGTGCCTCCATATGTTCTTTAGGCGAGTAAAAACAATTATCCAACAAAAACCGATTTAATCTTTAAATCAATGTTACAGGTGAACGTTTTATATTTGCACCAAGTTTATTATACAATTTGAAATCTAATGAGTTAAATTGAGATCTGACCAATCTATGCCTTTGAAGTAAAAGAATCCCCGAAGATCTGGTTTTATAATCATGATTATAATCCAGTGGCAGAAGAGTGCTGGATACACGTCGAATCTCCATCAGCATATGGTAGATGAAAACGCAAGGTAGCGGCATTATACGTTATTCAATGAAAAGTGGCCTACAAGAAATCGTAGGTCCAACACCTTCAATTATTTTAAGTGCCTGCTTTTGGATCTTAAATACTCTTTCAGCCATTGAAGACCTACCCCATAAAATTGCTCCATAACTAATAATAGAATGAATATTTGCAAAGTAAACTGTCCTCAATATATCAACTGCAAAGGTTTTTTAAGTTTTATTTTATTTTGGTAGTCATCTAAAGAAAGAGTGCGGTAATAAAAATGCGTGAGTTAAGAAGCTCTTAACTCACTGGAGTAGACATATATATATATATATATATATATATATATATATATATATATATATATATATATATATATATATATATATATATATATATATATATTTATATATATATGTATATATATATATATATATATAAATATATATATATATATATATATATATATATATATTTATATATATAATTATATATATATATATACTAGCGGGACCCGTCGCGGCTTCGCCCGCGTATCCATATATGTATGAGTATGAATTTATTCCACCCCCGTTCAACCCCTGAATGATCGAATTTTAAAAAATGGAGAAAATGGTTTTTCAAGATAATTATAAGGAACATTTTAGTGGCCGAATGAAATTGCTAAGTCGATTATTTTGCCGGAAATAGCCAATATAAAAAAAACAGACTTACCCCTTTTGCACCCCTAAATGATGCAATTTCAAAAAACTGAGAAACTACTTTCTAGAGTTAATTTAACTTAACATTTTCGTGAAAGAGCGGGATCGCTAAGTCCATTATTTTGCGAGAATCAGCCAAAAATAGCCAATATACGAAAAACACATTTCACCCTCTTTCAACCCCTACATGATACAACATCAAAAAATGCAGAAAATGGTTTTTTAAGAAAATTATAAGGAACATTGTAGTGGAAGAACGGAATCGCTAAGTCGATTATTTTGCCGGAAATAGCCAATATAAACAAAACAGACTTACCCCTTTTGCACCCCTAAATGATGGAATTTCAAAAAACTGAAAAATTACTTTCTAGAGTTCATTTTACTCAACATTTTAGTGGAAGAACGGGATCGCTAAGTCCATTATTTTGCGAGAAACATCTAAAAACACGTTTTACCCTTTTTCAACCCCTTAGCGGCGGAATTTTAAAAAACCCCGTCTTAGTGGGAATCTACATGATTAGGCCTAACTTCCCACCAAATTTCAGAAATTTAAAAAATATGGTTTTTGCTGTAGACTGGATTCAATTTTTCGGATTGTATTTATATATATAGATATAATCTCTTGATAATTATTAGCAATAACAGGCTGGTTGAATCTTAAAAAACTCGATTTTATTAAAAAGTTGACGTTTCACTACGACATTTATTGATTTGAAAAAATTGGAATAGACAGTCTACTTTGACTTATTAAAATTTTTTCAAATCAATAAATGTCGTAGTGAAACGTCAACTTTTTAATAAAATCGAGTTTTTTAAGATTCAACCAGCCTGTTATTGCTAATGATTATCAAGAGATTAAAAATAGATCACAGGCAACAACAATTCGAATAAATATATAGATATATATATATATATATATATATATATATATATATATATATATATATATATATATATATATATATATATGTGTGTGTACAGATCTCCAGGAATGGGAGTGGAGGAATTCAATAGAAATCTCCCAATGCTACTGGAGCTCTGACAATGATATAGGAACGTACTTACCTGCTATACTACATACGACTGTGACCGACTATTACTCAACCTTCATGGAGTTCTCCTTAGAAACGTCTGTGAATACAAATATAAATGAATTATCTTGCAAAAAAAATACATAAATTATAATCAGATGATGAGCATACCTGAAGAGCAAAAATGGGAAAAAGTATACGAAACAAGTGGAGTAGATCAGTCGTGGTTACTATTTATAGAAAAATTACAAGAAATTATTGAGAGTTGCTCAAGGATAGTGAAAATAAAGCGCTGCGATAGAAAGAGGAAATCGTGGATCACAAACGGTCTTATTAAAGCTATTAAAGCTAAAGACCAATTGTATAAAAATGCCGTATATAAGTAATATAACCTCAACAATCCTGAACTTTAACAGAAATTCAAAACACACAAAGATATGCTAGGTAAAGTACTGAGATGCGCAAAAAAGAATTATTATCGAAAAGAAATAGAAAAAAAATCGAACTATTTGAGAGATAGAGAATTTCAATGAACATTTTATAAACATTGCGACGAGACTAGCAGAGAAATTCACTTCACATGAAGATCACAGACTGCAAACCTATAAACATTGCAACTCCATTGTTTATTTTGACACTGATGAAACAGAAGTGAAAAAAGTTATTGAAGAATTAAAAAACAATAAAGCACACGGACCGGACACCATCAAAGCAGAAACCTTAAAATCCACATCTATTCAAATCGAAAAGCCATTAACATTGTTGTCAACAATAGCATCAGGAAAGGAATATTCCCGAATATCCTAGAAATCGCCGTGGTAATACCATTATATAAGTCTTAAAAACTGACAAAACTAAAGAGTTATAGACCTATATGCTTAACATCATCAATTGCGAAAATTTTCGAAAAAATTTTATACAAACGTACTATTTCTTTCATAGAAAAGTACAAGATTTTGGCCAGGAATCAGTATGGATTACAAAAAAAAAAGATCAACACAGGATGCCATCAATGCTCTAGTAGAATTAATCACTGATGACATGGATAATAATGTACCAGCGGTATGCATATTCGTTGACCTGGCAAAGGCATCTGATACAGTTAATCACGAAATACTGTTGCAGGCCCACCCCATATTAGAAAATATGGGGTGGAGAGGAGTAGCATTTAATTTAATCAAGAGCTATCTGAAAGAACGAAAAAAGAAAGTCAAAATAGGGAAAGTTTTAAGTAAAGAAGAAACAATTACAAGTGGAGTGCCTCAGGGGACAATTTTGGGTCCCATCCTTTTTCTGCTTTATATAAATGAATTATTTGCCTTAAATCCAGAGAATGAAATTATAAGTTTTGCTGATGACCCAGTAGTCTACTTTACCGCTCTGACGTGGAAGCAATTAAAGCTAAAAACTTATGAGATAATCGATAATTTAATGAGATAATCGAATTTTTTGAAAAAAAGTTGACAGTCAACATGGATAAAACTAAATTTATGTCATTCACGAGTCTTAGAACTGGAAAACCTCCATTTGATGTACTATGCATAAAAAGTAATGATCATTCATTGAAAATACAAAGTACAGAATATATTAAATATTCAGGGATAATAATGGACTGCCACCTACTATCGTATGAACAAGCATATCTTGTAATCAAGAAAATAACATCGTTACTAGGTAAATTCAAAACTTTAAGAGAAATATGTGAGCAAGACGAACTGACGAAAGTATATCAAGCACGGGTTGAACCACATTTGAATTATGCTATACTATCATAAGGAGGGATAGCAAACTCGTATTATAAAGCAATAGAAGTAGCTCAAAAATGGGTGTTAAAAGTTATGTACCATAGGCCCATTACTTACCCAACAGAAAATCTTTTGTCAAACATGTTTACTGTGCGTCAACTATACGCCCGTGCCCTTCTTATGTACCAACATCAGCTACATGTGCCTACAAAAACTGGAAAAGATTTGAGGTCTCCAAACATCCCTTTACCTATGCCAAAGAATACTATTGGTTTGAAATCACATACCTACCTGGCATCCTTACTCTACAATATACTTCTGAAGAACATTAAGGAAATTAAGGCAAAACTAACTTTCAATAAGAGAATAAATAAATGGATTCTAAGCAAGCCTACATCATTCTGGTATACGTTCTCTATTAGAAACAATTTCATTCAACACTAACTGTTCCAAATGTGTGAAAATTAATTTAATTTAGCATAGCAATTGTGTCTACGCAATTCTTGTACAAACTCTTTTTTTTATATGTACTGCCCACGTACAAGTTTTGAACCTTTGTGGGAAACAAAATGTTTGTTTTTTGATATAAAATAAGGTGGTAATTATTTGAAACATTTGTTATCGCACAGAAATAAACATTTTTTCTTGTTACGTCCGTGTGAGAGGAAATATCTTTTAAAGACTACCCTGGGAGTATCCCGCACGCATTCTCAGGGTGTGTGAGACTCCGGATGTTGCTGGTTACTCACTAAAAAACCTCTCACTCATTCCTTAGAGTAGTTCTTCATCCTGCCCTTACAGCGTCCCGTAACAAAAGAGATGAGCTGCAAGCGGCCTCTATAGTTCATGGGACCTGATGACTCGAAGTGACCCGAGCAACACTGCTTTCTGCATTCTGCGCGTCAATATATCGGACAGAGATCTGCATGCGGAATGATTTTCAATTCTGTCTTTAATTAGCTCTCATTTCGCCTAGAAAACCTATGATTAGTACGACCATCCTAACTTCATGCCCTGGGTACAGTGTCCTCACCTCGAACATAAAATCTCTGTATTTTTCCCTTTTCTGTTCTTCTATCATCTCCACATTATTTTCGGCAGGGGACGAAAACTCGACAACAAACAATTCTCTGAGCTCTTTGTCCAGTAGGACTATATCTGATTATATATATATATATATATATATATATATATATATATATATATATATATATATATATATATATATATATATATATATATATATATATATATATATATATATATATATATATATATATATATATATATATATATATATATATATATATATATATATATATATATATATATATATATATATATATATATATATATATATATATATATATATATATATATATATATATATATATATATATATATATATATATATATATATATATATATATATATATATATACCTATATATATATATATATATATATATATATATATATATATATCTATATATATATATATACCTATATATATATATATAATATATATATATATATATATATATATATAACAATATAGAACCATATATATATATTTATTTATATCTATATATATATTATATATATAAATATAATATATATATATATATATAATATATATATATATATATATATATATAAATATATATATATATATATATATATATATATATATATATATATATATATATATATATATATATATATATATATATATATATATATATATATATATATATATAAATATATATATATATATATATATATATAACTTTTTGATAATAACAGGCTTGGTTTTTTGAGATTCACTAAGCCTGTTATTGCTAATAATTATCAAAAAGTTAAAAATAGTTCACAGGCAACAACAATTAGAATAAATAATTATATATATATATATATATATAAATAAACATATACATATACATATACATATATATATATATATATATATATATATATATATATATATATATATATATATATATATATATATATATATATATATATATATATATATATATATATATTTATCAGTGGCGGCTCGTGAGGTTTTGGTTTAAGGAGGCTACAAGAGGTGTTAAAAAATACACCATAGGCGAAAAGTTTTAGGATTTCAAGGTCAACCGCCTTATAATTCAAAGAAAATCAAAGTAAAACAAGCACCCCAAGCTATTAATTTGTTTGGAAAAAATTTTTTCTCACTTTCGAGTGTCTACCTTGAGACCTACAACTCCTATTTACAATATTCACAAAAATTCTTCTCAGCCAATTAATCAATTCATCTATTCATCAAATTTTTTTTTCTTTCACAAAATAGGTACCTACCTACCTACTTAACGAATTTGTTACTTATTCGAGGAATTAATCAATTGTTGCCCAGCAAGAACCAACGAGGAGGTGAGAGTTTTTTCTTGCCAAAAATAAAATAGGACCCTCCCAAAAATAGATTTAAATAAAACTCTTGTCATAAAAGTAAAACAAAATAAAAATAAAATAACAAAATAAAATAATAAAATATACATTTAGACCTAAAAAAAATTTAAATAAATGCTTTGGCATAGACATCTATTTTTTATAATTTCTGCATAGATGCCAATGCCAAGGCAGAAGCCTTAAATAAAAAATAATGTTTACATAAAATTAAACAAAAAATAAATTTTGTGAAGATTTTTACAAGGAACAACGAAATATTTGGTATAATACTAAGTAATAAAGTACCTAGTACCACAAACAAATCCTGTCAAAAATAAAATGTACAAAATATGTGTGGGACAGCTGGTGAGAGCAAATAAAAAGTTATTATATATTTTTGAAGATTAGCGGGATTCTGCAATCTTTCACGTTAGCAAAATGATCTATAATATCCTCATAAAATTTTTTGTCTTTCGCTTAAAGTATTACCAATTCCATTTAAATAGACAACAAACTAATATTTTTCAAACGATCCTGGCTCATTGAATTTAGTAAATAAGTTTTAATTCTCTTAAGAGTGAAAAACGAGCGCTCTACGGAAGCCGATGTCACCGGGATAGAAACAATTAGACATAAGCGTTTAAAAACTTGGGGTAAATCTTGATTCAAATCATTATCAAAAAGGTATTTAATAGTCATCACATGACTTTCATTTTGCCCCAAAATTTCATTGTCATTATAAACAACACACAGTTCACTTTTTAGGGCCACCTTATCAAAAAAAGTGTATTTTTGACATAAATTTTCCAAAAGGTTATCTGGAAAATTAGCCGAAAATCCGGTAAACAAATTTTTATTGAGTAATTCGAAGAAATGTAGTTCTTTCAAATCAGAGAACCTTATTTTTATTTGACCCCTAATAGTATCCAAAATTTCATAAAATATTTGCTTATAGTGAAGCTATCTGCGAAACTGAATTTCTTTCGTTTTGGGCTAAATTGGGTCGTATCATCAGGAGTTTGAAATACGGAAATGAGTTTTTTAAAATAAACTTCTGCACGAAATTCTGAAATTTTTTCCAAAAGAAACTTGAGCCGATTTCGTGAGTAAATCACATCTGAAAACTTGTGCTGTAAGATTTGAAAACCTAATTCTGTTTGTTCAAAAATTAATTTAAAGATGTTTAAAAAATATATAAATTCGTTATCTTGTAAGTAAGATATTAATCCGCGTGCGGTATTTAAAGTTACTTTATCGGTGAAAAATTCCCCACTTTCAACTATATAGAATTAAATCGTCAAATCCTAAGCGGCCCCAAACAGAGACATTTTCCCTAGTAAAAAGTAAACACTGCCAACAAAATAATTTATTTTTCACCTGTGATCCGGTAAGGCTCATAATTTCTGATATTAAAACCGCGATTTTGTTGTCTGTTACGCTGCAACAAATTGTTTAATTCAGGGGTAGGTCGCAATGTTTTATCAAAACTTTATCTTCATAACTTAGTGCACTAAAGTTATGCGATAACAAATATTCCACTAAGTCACAATTGAAATTTTTGAAATTAACTTCAGTAACCAAACTCATTTTAAAACAATACGCGAGCAGAATAAGTAAACAAACCGTTTTCGACCATTAGTCACTACGATTAAATTAATGCTTTCCAACGAATTCACTCGATTTTACCCGAAAGTCTATAGTTGATATTGGTCCACATTGTGTGAGACTTAGGCTCCATCGGTGTTGCCATTTACATGTGTTTTGATTTTCTATTGCAATGAAGTATTCATTCGCAGTATTTGCACCGTTTTTTGCTTTTCTGTGGCAGGCATAATGAAGTTGAGAATATACCTTTTTAAGCCTCCGCAGCGTTGCCACAAATCTTGAAATGAATGAAATGCAGTAAATGTAAATACCTTCTATCGTAATTAATAAATTATATTATATAATGTAGGTTGAAAGGAAGGTAGGTGCATAAAATACTATGATTTTGATTAATATGAATATGCTGAATGCTGACTATTCAATATAATATATTAGTGATACACGGAATATTATTGAGGAGAAGGCTTAGCCTCCTTAGCCGTCTTCGAATAGGCGCCCTTGATATTTATATATATATATATATATATATATATATATATATATATATATATATATATATATATATATATATATATACAGGGTGACCCAGAGCCCCATAATCGGTCCATAACTTTTTTATCATTGAAGATATCGATATGAAATTTTCAGAGCAAATATGATCTGACTAAGTCTATTTTTCAAAATTATTTTGAGGAAAATTGCACTTTCGGTTTTGCCGGAAGTGGTATCAACTTTGTTATTTCAAATAGAATACTCTGTATATTTTTTGATTTTCGAATTTCTTATGTAATTTATAATGAAATTGTCAAAACATTCTTCATACCTAAAATGAACAGTTTTCGAGTTAATAATTTTTTTCGTAAAATTTTGACAACAAATATAGGCTATAACTTCTTTGTTAGTAAGTCTATTGGTATGCGGTTTGGATTTTTGTAACCTCGAAACAATTTTTCATTAATTCCTTGTCAAAGTTTTCTATATTTCTAACTTATTACTTGATAAAATCTAGGGTGAAGTTGGCAAATTTCAAACGTTAATAACTTTCTCATTCCTAATGGAATGCTATGTATATTTTTGCATTTTTAAATTTGCTATTCAATTACCTTTCGATTTGTATAACCATTTTCTATACCTAAAGTTAATAATAACAAAGATATTTCACAATTTTGTGATAATTTATATATCAATACACTTGAGAAATCGACTAGCGAGTTATTTTTGACGTATCCATGGATACCAATTACGAAAATTGTTTAAAATTTAATTGTGTCACCTTTTCTGTTCATTAGGTTTGTAGCACCAGAGGCTGATATCCGAAAAGATATGGAAAAAATAGTAATTTTAAGACGTTAATATTCAATATTTATTGTTGTTTATAAACAACATATGTTTGTAGTAGACTGATGTCAAAGTGCAATGTCAAGTTCGACATTATCATTTTGGTCAGGAGGAGTACATTCGCATGATCCAACAGTTACTCCAAATTATACATTTCAATGTTATACAAAAAGAAATCACTGCTTATTAATAACAGAATCACAAAACGTAGTTGAATCAGAATCAGAATATTTTTGATGATAAATTCTACTATCTAGCAGAACATTTCGATCCGCTTCTCCAATACAGTAAACCATATTTATCATTTCTTGTCACGTAAAATCCATTTTATTGACTGAAAAAATACTAGAAAAGGTGACACAATTAGATTTTAAATAATTTTTATTATTGGTATCCATGGATACGTCAAAATAACACGCTAGACGATTTCTCAGGTGTATTGATATATAAATTATTACAAAATTGTGAAATATCTTTGTTATTATTAACTTTAGGTATAGGTAATGGTTATACAAATCGAAAGGTAATTGAATAGCAAATTTAAAAATGCAAAAATATACATAGCATTCCATTAGAAATAACAAAGTTATTAACGTTTGAAATTTGCCAACTTCACCCTAGATTTTATCAAGTAATAAGTTAGAAATATAGAAATTTTTGACAAGGAATGAATAAAACACTGTTTAGAGGTTACAAAAATCCAAACCGCATACCAATAGACGTACTAACAAAGAAGTTATAGCCTATTTTTGTTGAAGACGCAACTGTCAAAATTTTACGAAAACAATTAATAACTCTAAAACTGTTAATTTTAGGTATGAAGAACGTTATGACAATTTTATTATAAATTACATAATAAATTCGAAAATCAAAAACTATACAGGGTATTCCATTTGAAATAACAAAGTTGATACCACTTACGGCAAAACCGGAAGTGCAATTTTCTTCAAAATAAATTTGGAAAATAGACTTAGTCAGACCATATTGAATGTTCCCCGCCTCTGGATCCGCGCTTGATGTATATATATATATATATATATATATATATATATATATATATATATATATATATATATATATATATATATATATATATATATATATATATATATATATATATATATATATATATATATATATATATATATATATATATATATATATATATATATATATATATATATATATATATAGGGTAGCGAGAAAGTCTGGCAACAAGCTATTTTCTCTGAAACTATCAAAGATTGCATTCTGTGTTTTTTTAGAGAATCCGTCAAAGTATTGTGACGTCACTATTCAGTGTACCGCTGCCATCTTGAATTTGTTTAAATGGCAATGTAGGTCGAGTGATATATCGTAGAAAAGCTCATTTCTTCCTCTTTTCAAAAATACTGAATAAGTACAACATTACTGAAAAAATACAAGAAACAAGTGTCCAAAACTTAAAATATTCAATTTTTCAACACAAATGATATAAAAAAAATTAACTAGAATAATAACACATAATCAACAGTTTATTTATAGTGCTCAGAGTGTTGGTCACCTGTTTCTTGGCAATAATACAATTTGTCTTGAAAGCTTCGAATGGAATTGTTGATAATTTCTGGAGAAATTTCTTGCATTTCAAGACGTATGCGATCTTTCAAATTGTTTATGTTTGTTGGTCTGTTAACAAACACGCGGTCCTTCAGGGATCCCTATAAGAAAAAATCAAGTGAACTCAAGTCGGGAGATCTTGCTGGCCACTCAATTACACCTCTTCGACCAATCCATCTCTGAGGGAAAGTTATATCCAAACATTGCCTAACTTTTTTATGCAAGTGCATATGTGCACCATCCTGTTGGAAATATACGTTCATAGTTGGAAATAGAGCAGTAATTTCAGCTATAATTTGATTCAGTAGAAGATCAAGATATTTTTCAGCGCCGTCGATAAAAAATGGACCAATGATATGGTTTTTCACCAAAGCAGCACATACATTATTTTTTTGTCGGTATTGTCTATGGGCCTCGTCCATCCATTGGGGCTTAGAATCTGACCAGTACCGGCCATTATGTCGATTAGTAGTACCGTTTACACAAAATGTAGCTTCATCACTGAATACAACTGAATCTAAGAACTTATTTTGATCACCAATTTTCTCTAGAACCGTTTCAAAAAACTCTAATCTTTGATCAAATTCATCCTCAGCTAATTCTTGGTGGTTTTCAATTTTGTATGGATGGAACTTATTTTGATGCAAAATTGTTTGTACCGACTTCCTGCTAATATCATGATTTCTTGCCAATTCACGTAGATTTTGATGATTTTGTTGAACATCTACTAGGACGTCTAAAGTCTTATCTTCGTTAGTTGCAGTTTTTGGTCTGCCAGACCTTGGGCGATCCTGTACGCTACCGGTTTCATTAGATTTATTTAATATTCTGGAAACTGTTTTATTTACTTATAGGGGCATGTTGAGGATTTAAATCATTGAACAATGAGTAATAATAAGTACATCATTCTTAATTTACTTTTCACAAATACAACTCAAACACTGCATGTATCAAATACCAAGATTAAATCAATTTACTATTTGAGAATATGATTTGAACACTACTGTTATCAAATAAAAAGACAAATTGACATGTGATTTTTGACATACTTTTTCATTGCTTACTACTGTTTTTTTCATTTACCGTATACCAGTGACGTACCAGCAGTCTTCCAAAATATAGAGAAATTAACACACATATCTGCAATATTATAGGATACTTTCTTAGTAATGTGGCACTTGTTCTATATTTTTGGAAAGAGGAAAAAATAAGCTTTTCTACGATATATCACACGACCTACGTTGCTATTTGAAAAAATCTATGATAGCGGCGGTACGTCACCTGACTTTGACAGGTCCTTTAAAAAACGAAGAATATATTCCCGTTAATAACCCTAAAATTTGATAATTATAACTCTAATCGTTTCAAAGAAAATCGCTTGTTGCCGCGGACTTTCTCGATATCCTGTATATATATATATATATATATATATATATATATATATATATATATATATATATATATATATATATTTACGATGAAAAAATTGTGCATTCAACCTGAGTAATATTGGAATAGCAGGTGGCAATGTATCAACTCCCGGAGTTATTTCATTAAAACAATTTCTATAATCCGGACACTGCGGCGACGATCGCGTGTTAGGCAATTCCAGCAAGTTGAAGTGTTATGTAACGAATTCTGTTTTCGTTTCAAGGACGCTATTTATGATCGGTCAACGCCAAACTTACACCTCAGCCAGTGAGTATCGATTTGGCGGAGAAACGGTATAAATGGACGTTTACGCTGTTTATAACACACGATTTTGAAATAAATTCTAAACTCCATTTTGATACTCCTTACAAACTCGAAATAAAAAAAATGTTTTTAGTGTTATTATATATATATATATATATATATATATATATATATATATATATATATATATATATATATATATATATATTATTCCATTTTTGCAATGAACATAGTGGCGTATGGGCGGAAAAAAATGGTATGAAAAAGAACAGCATATCCGAAATTCTGCCTTCCTGTTCTTTTGAAAGGATGCATTGAGCTGAAAATTAAGGACTTTTGCACCCCAAACACCTCCCTCCAAATTGAGATACAGAGTTAGAAATTTGTACTTGAATAGAGTTGATGGTGATGACGTGCATTTTGATGACATATGCTCGGACCACCTCCATTGTTATTTAGGGATTGCTTGTTTTTTCGTGGCTTTTGAGGTTTTGCGCACGTCCACAACTCGTTCAGATTGATTTGGATGATCGAAAGATGAATTGAGTTGATATCAGAGAAGTGCACTGAAGTGGTTTCAACTATTTTCCATAACCTCCGCCATTTTACTATAGAAATTTCATTTGAGCCTCAGCTCATATAAAACTTCTGCTAATTGTGTTGATGTAAGCGAAGTGCCCATAGCGGATTTCTTCTACCAATGCAATTTTTATGTTGATAGAGGATTTAGGAACATTGCGCATCTTGACCATTGTATAGGTAACTGAAATTAATTCTCAGGATGATCATCGGTATATCTGGGATTAATAGAATATATTAATAATAAATTATCAAGAGTTTTCTAATAATTTTCGTTGCTCCTCTAGTATGTGTATTAAAGCATTGAATGTAGAAAATCAAAATTTTTTTCATTAACTGGTTCACCAACTTGAGTGACAAGATTTTCAATAGGCTGAATATAATAACTATAGGTATACGAATCAAAGAAATTTGTGTTCCTTATGGGTCAATAATAAGGACAGAACGGACAAACAATCTTTGAAAATAATTGTTGTGTAAGAAGTAAAATATATTTATTATGATGCATTTTGTATTGTCCAAACCGGTACGAGATTGGGTAAATCTCGGGGTGAACATAAGAAATCAGTCATCCAACAGAAAAACGTCACAGGAATTTCGAAATACTGCAAAAAGAATAACGATTTCATAGATTTAGATAACCCAGAGATATTCTATCTATTGAACGAACGAAAGAGGATGGACCTTCTGGAAGGTTCACATAAAACGTCGACCAGCTCCACGAACCACTAATGACTAACTAATCTTCATGAAAGCAGTAGTACAAATATATAGATTTTTGTTTTTTCAAACCAGTTATAAAGTTCTTGATGATGTGTTACTAGCACGAAACATATATGTCGAGTGAATATATCTACCAATTTAAGTGGAATTAAGTCAAGTTCTTTATATAATTTTCAGTTAAATATTGTCTTGTGTGCAGATTATTTGGATGTGACAGGATACTTCGTAGTCAATTCTATTCATATAAAGTATATTTAATGATGCTTTCATTTTTGATAGCACTTCTATTTCGATATATTGTAAGATGTATATGATGACAGCTTATAATATATGAATAAGTAGTAAACTAATTTGAATAATTTTCAATAATGTTAGCTAATTATTACATATTACAGAACATCGAATATTTATGCCCAAAATTTAATCGTACATAACTACTATAACTAATCGTGATTAGTGATATCAAGAGGAAATCTGGGAAATATAACACTATACATATTTTCAAATTCAGATGTGACTGATGTAAATTGATACATTTCTTGAGATTCTTCAGAACGTGGGTGTGTAGAGTGGGAGTTTCGTATACAAATTTTCCCTAATTATTGAAATTACCATTAAATAAATAAATATTATACTTCCGTAACAAAGTTACAGTTCTGAACTCGAACCAGTTATTAATTGACGATGAGTGCAACTGTTTTCGTTCACTTAGAAATAGTAGCTTTCTTCACACATCGTTCCTTGAGACGTAATACTTACTATAAATACAATAAATTTCGAGATTAGGCTAAAGAATATTTGTAATTGGCAATGTGATTATGGATGTTGAATATTCAGTGTTTATGAGGCTCAATGAAATTCTCTTCCATGTCCAATAACGGATGAGGTTGGATATTGTAATCCGAGGCGCAGCCGAGGATTATAACTAACCGAATCCGTTATTTGCGTATCGGCCGTGTGTCGTTAAAGACTTTTCGTAATCCCGTTGGAAGATTACATTTTGATTCCGAAGAAAAAACAAACCCCGTACCTCGTAAATCTGAAAAAAAAATCCCAACATCGTGCACTCTGTTGTCATGGAACTGTTTGGCAATTTTATAAACAACGTCAGTTTTTTGTGTTCGCAAGTTCGCTGTAACGACGATTATGGATGAAATTGAGGAACAAAAGGAAATTCCTTTTGAATATTGGAAGAATCATGTGCAGCGAGTGTTGATTTACTGCCGGCAATAACTCAACAGCGGTACAAAAAAGAATATGAAAACTTTGAACATTGGCGTAATAGCAAGAACGTAAAGGTGGTTAATGAGGATGTTTTATTAGCCTATGCGAAAGGAAAATCGAAGGTTTATTCTCCCAACTCGCTGTGGACGAAGATTTCAATGTTGAAACTTGCTTGGAAAGTTTATGACAACATTGACATTTCAAGGTTAGTTATTTTAAATCCAATATTTTACCAACAGAAGTGTATTTTCAGATTTGGAAAAATAATTTTTATTCTTGAGACGAAAGTCTGATGGATACAACCCAAAGAAATCAAAAATTTTGTCTGAAGAAAAGGTAATTAAGTTTTTGTTGGAGGCAAATGATCATACATGGTTGCTTGAAAAGGTTGTATTAATGTGTGGAATTTTTGGTGCCTGTAGACGTAAAGAACTTGTGAAGCTGACTGTGGATGATTTTGAAAGCACCAGTACCAAAGTTTTGGTTACATTGAGGATGACTAAAAACAAAAAGAATAGGGTATTTGTCATTCCAAAGAAGGACTTCCTTTTGATGCCTATGGTTTATACCAAAAATAGGTAGATTTGCGACCTTCGAATCTGGAAAATCGGCGATTTTTCATTGGTTATAGGAATGGTAAATGTGTAAAACAAGTAGTCGGCTTTCATACTATTGGAGGCGTTCCAAAGAAAATTGCAGCATTCTTAAAATCCTCAGCTCTACACAGGGCACTCGTTTCGCAGATCCTCGGCTACCATGCTTGTAGAAAATGGTGGCGATCTACTATCGGTAAAAGAACTTGGAGATTGGGACTCCTCTGCGGTGGCGGAGTCATATATTGAAAATTCAGTTTCAAAGAGAATGAAGATAACGAGACAACTTTTTCATAATAATGAAGCTTCACCGACAACAAGTTCAAAAACTGTTGCTATAGATGGTAAATCTCTAATCAATAAGATAGACATTTCAAATAATAGCAATTGTCAAATTACGTTTCAAATAAATAAATAGTTAGTTTTATTATAATTGTTATTGTAACCAGAAGGATGTTTTGAAATAAATATCTGAACACGTGATTTCTTAACGGCCGCCGGCCGTTATAAAATTATAACGGCCGGCGGCCGTTAACACTGACTTTTCAATTGTCACCTGAATACCGTTAAATCAAAATAACAATATGGGATTACGAAAAGATAGTTAGATACATTACTACAGTAACTTTTATAGAATTTATATTTTATTCGAATATTCCTATTGTCAAAATCGATTAACAATAATTTAATTTTTCTAATTGTCAAACTACGTATTTGGGTCATTCCATGTCAAATCAACACACATAGATTTCAAAGAAATTTGGAATACTTATTGTAGATGCTGGAACTAAGAAAAATATCAAAATTTTGGCCAAAAACCGAAAACTTAATATTTTAAAATTGCTCTAGGAGCTGTCGTAGAGAGCTGGATTAGGTGTCATTTTGCAGAATTCCTTATGTTCTTTCCAGTGATATCTTATATGCCATACGTTATAAGAAAAAAGTTTCTGTCAAAATGCAAATTCATGTTTTGACTTTATATTTTTCCAAAGAGTACATAATTTAAATATTATATAATAATTTTTTTTGTTGAGATTTAGGAGTACAGTTTCTTCGAAATCGATTGTATCAATATCTGGCGATGAAGTTTCAGCAGCAACAAAAAAAATTTACATTTCATTAATAAGATTTTTTTTCACTTTTGATGTGTTATGATGCTTATATGCTATGTTTTTATTATCAATTGGTGACTCGCCTAGTTTTTAAAGATATTATGTTGATTGCTTGAACAACCACTGAGCTTGTGGTACAGTCTGGGTGTATGTTTGGGACTGTTACCTCTGATGCAGGAGAATCTTCATTTTCAGCATTATTATCGCTGAATAGCTCTTTATTTTTCAACTTTATCACGCCTTGTCAACATTTATCACGTATCGTGGAGACATCAAGTATTTGTGGAAATGATTTCAGCATTCCCACGATATTTCTCTGTTTTTTGCCTCTAATGATATCATTTGATTTTTTCAAAGGGTCAGAACACTATATACCTAGGTATTGAAGAATATATTCTCGAAAATCCCAAAAATTTTTTTTTTAGAGATTTTGTTTTGTATGTTATTGTTCAAAAGCTATTGTTAATGCCTATTCTGTTAAATTCAGCTATGCAGGCTAGCTTTTATAATAAAAAATCAGCATCATGTCATTAATTTCTTTCTACAATGAAATCATCATCCTGGATATTTTAATTTTGCCAGGTGATTATTATTTATTTATTTATTTAGCTTATGGCATAACACACATATAAATAACACAGAATTAAAAATATAAATTGCGAACAAAATATAATTAAGATGTAAAGTTAAGAGTAGGATACTGATATTTACACCTTTTCATATCTTATGTTGAATATTTTATTTTGTAGTTTCTTGAAAGTATTTTGATTGTTGAATCATCTGTTAATATCAGTGTT
>JARQZK010001541.1:0-32500 GCA_030704885.1 Cynegetis impunctata | reverse complement strand
TATATATATATATATATATATATATATATATATAACTATATATATATATATATATATATATATATAACTATATATATAATATATATATATATATATATATTATATATATATATATATATATATATATATATATATATATATATATATATATATATATATATATATATATATATATATATATGTATATATATATTCTGTTCACTGCAAGGGGAATTTATCATAGAATTTGAGGAGTAAGTAATCTGGTCTATCCCGACAGATCGAAAATCTCTGATAAGGTACCATCAAGTGCTTCCCACATCTATAATCATGGAATTCACTATGTGTCAAGTTGAGGTTTCTCTGTTTCATGATGAGGTTTCTCTGAAACACGTTCTTCGAAAAATCGTAGGGCATACAGCCCTCTAAGACAGATGATCCAGTTGCACCCACAGAAACCTCACACTACCAACACTTCCCTCATTTCAAAAGAAGGACAACCCTGCTTGTTCTTTTTGAATTAAAAAGCACTACGTAAGTCTAGCCTTCCGGCTTTCTGTACTCTGAACATAATTCTACAGAGTTTCAGAGAAATAGCCACCGTAGTATCATCAGCGACCAGCGTAAAATTAGCCATAAGTTCATCAGATGAAAAGTCTTTGTTTGATATATACTAAGAACAAAACGAGTGTCCCAAGATTGATCCTTGTAGCACGCCCATGAAAAACCACTCCTGCGCTGAAAAAACTCCGCCAGGCTTAACCAACTGAACCTGAAGGTCGAGGTATGATTTCAGCAGATTCACACAGTTGATTGTAAATCTGTAATGTTTCAGCTTACCTGAAGGATCTCGCGATACACGCAATCGAATTCCTGCTAAGGTTAATAGAGTAAAGTATGTATGAGATCAGGTTCACAATCCCCGTTACTGTATCTTCAAAGCTCCTAAAACCAAAATCTGACAATGTGCACTACCACACACGTTTTCAAAATTTTTTAAAAACTGGTTGCAGTAAAATGGGTCCATAATAATAGTAATTTGTCGCCTTTCGTATTAATATGCACAACATTAGCAACCTTGATGACATAATATGGGAATACTAATATCTGTTTGACAAACTATCATTTGCAGCAATCTTTGCATAACGAATGGCTGTCATATTAGAATTTATATTTTCTATATTCCCTCTGTATTTCTAGGTATCTGTTCTGTGCCATTCTGATCAGTTACGAGTAATTCATCATATACAGAAAGCTACGCTTTTTGAAATCCATCATTAAACCAGCTGATATTTAAGTCCTTATAGATTGTTAGAAATGTTAACAGACATATATTTTCCACATTGCATTGATCATCTCACAATGATACAACCGAGGATACAACATATCCTTATACTTCTGTATATTCATTGCAATGAATGTTAATTCCTAACATGTTAAGACAGAGAAGTTCATGAAATAATTTTGGTGAACATACACTACCGAGTACACTCGTGGTATTATTATATACATACTTATATTTCGGAGTGGGTGTGTATGCACCTTGATACTTCCAGATCCTGCAGATTCATGATAAGAGCGGTGCTCGTTTATGTACCTTTTTAAAATTCTACAAGCTCCTCGTTAAATCATGGGGCGCATCAGTTTTCTCATACAATGGTCCACTCTTTTCCATAGTGGCGAATGATGAATTCATGAATCACCTTGTTTGCGTGAAAAAGTACAGCTACATATAAATACGTGACTGTTTTGATATCAGACAAAATCTGGTTCAATATCTTCCATACGGCATATGAAAACTACCATCTACTTATTCATAATATGTATTTTGTATATATTATTATGATATGTAGTCACATTTCAGGAAGCCTAGTTTCATTTTAATATCGTCCCATGAACAATAAATATATTTTCCATTTTCATGTATATTCGAAACATTATAAAATCATTTTGATAATAAGAAATTAAATGTTTGGATTGATTGGGCCGATACTTGGTGTAAATTAATAAACATATTAAAACAATGGTTAAAAATAACAATTTACACATTTATTAAAAGCAATAACGCATGACACACGTTTCGATGGAACTTCACTTTCTTCAGATGCTAATGGCAAACTAACTATGGTTCTCTGTTATATCAAAAACAAGAAATAAAGAGGTGACAGAATGTGTAGAAGGGGTAAATAGAAAGATGGTTACAAATAATTATTATAATATGGAAAAACCAATTCTGAACTGCTAGTCAGGTAGTTCGGTAATTTTGAAAAGGCTAAGACGGGGGCTTGAAGTATGATCGATTTGGCTATTCAATAGGAGACCGGTATGCTTGTATTTATTTATCTGTAACGATTCTAAAAATTTAAGTTAAATTCCCTTGCTTTCAGTATTTAATATTTTTAAATCGAAATTGATTGTGTGATTTTCTTGAATTAAATGGTTTGCATAATGTGAATCCGACTTCTGATTAACAAAGCTACTTTTGTGTTATGAAATTCTAGTTTGAAAACTTCTGAAAGTTCTACCAATGTAAAACTTATCACAATCGCCACAATTAATTTTATAAACTCCTGATTTATTATCTTTATGAACTTTGGATTTATTATTTTTTATGTGATTTCCTAATATATATATATATATATATATATATAATATATAATATATATATATATATATATATATATATATATATTTATATATATAATATATATATATATATATATATATATATATATATATAATTATATATATGTATATATATATATATATATATATATATATATATATATATATATATATATATATATATATATATATATATATATATATATATATATATATATATATATATATATATATATATATATATATATATATATATATATATATATATATATATATATATATATATAATTATATATATGTATATATATATATATATATTTATTTATGATTAGAGCGTTCATATGAAGCCTGAATAACTTCACAAAATTCAAATTTCAATGAATTCATTAAGAACAAAATATTGAACTCCCAAGTGAATAAGTGGGAAGTATCTATATTTCGCTTTCTTTATATTCGTCTATTTATATGCCGACGATATAAATTTGAGGTTAAATTATTTTGTAACGATGACAAAGCAAGAGAATCCTGAAAATTTTTCACACATTGCATAGCTATAAGCGAGCATATGACCCACTTTTATTAAAATCTCAGACTAAAAATAAAACTATCAAAACGCATCTTAGGGTCTCAATAAATTTCATAAATCCAAATGCAGGACGCTTTCAAGTGTAAGTAATTTAATCTTACAATTTGAATTTATATGGTGTTCATGGAATTATACTTTAATTACCAAATCCATATTGATACTTGCTCCGAACAGTTGATATTTGTGTCTAGTATAAAAGATGAGTGAAATTTATTTTCTATTTATAGTAACATAAGATTATAAAATTTTACTTCAGATCGCAGTGAATGGTGTTGCTAACTTTTCAGCACCGCAATTTCATCAAAGGCCTACATTCTGGTGGAGTAATCTAACGACTTATATAGATAATATCCAGAATTTGCAGAATATATGAGCTTTGTCAGATTTTTGAAAAAAGTTGAAAATTTTTATTTGCTAACATTTTAAACTATATCAACAAGAAATAGAAGAATGGTTGTCTTCCTTTAAAATGTATTATTCAATCTTATCAATTGTTTTGCATGGTGAGGCACATAGAAAAGCGCACACGTAATGTTCAGTAACTCGAAACTCAAGTAACGAGAACGAAAATCATTGTATTTCCTTATCAAACAATTCTGTCTGTATCACTTTCACTGGTGGCGTGTCCGCCCGAGAGTGTGAAATGAGGAGATCTTCGTGGAGGTCGTCGACCTGCGCCGGCAGGGGCTGACCAAGCGGCTGTCGTCCTAACAACGAAGCCAGCCAGTGGCAGCGGTATCTAACATCATGTGGGCACGGCCATTTTTATTGCGCCCTAGATAAAATGCCTTTTTCAAGAAGACTTCTTGAACTTCTTCAGTGTACAATTACGCAGGAAGGCTGTAGATTTATGTCCGATGAGCGTGTGTATTTATGATTATTTGGTGAGTCTCATCGTTTGTTTCGAAAGAACGATTTTTTAAAAGTTACAGTATTTGCAATTATTCTTCAGGTAATCTACAATGAATTTTACCATAAAATTCGGCGGATACCAAATATTCCACAGTAATTCTCCATTCATGTAAAGAAGGTACTCGCTCAGGCAAAATGAAATTTAAGGAGAGTTAAATGAAATATGGAATTTTAACATATGCAATATTTGATCATAAACCAATACTTGAATTTTAATTTGTCCGTTTATTAGTTTGCCAGTTCGAGATTTTGATAGGTTTTCAACGGAAATAGGTTCATCATGCCCAAGTAACAT
Source organism: Cynegetis impunctata (assembly GCA_030704885.1). Lineage (NCBI taxonomy): Eukaryota > Metazoa > Arthropoda > Insecta > Coleoptera > Coccinellidae > Cynegetis > Cynegetis impunctata. The sequence goes on along the minus strand of JARQZK010001541.1, from coordinate 28,103 downwards.
TTTCTTCATTGCCTATTTAAATATATTTATAATATGATTTTATTTAGTGGATAACACATAAATTCCTCAGTTAATTTGTTAGACACCTTAATTCATAATTATTTTCAGTTATTTAAGTCTGAAATGTATGATTTATTTATGTATAACCCCTATTTCATTAATTCAGTTGGGCAGGCGTGATTACAATGGAACAAAAAATATCCAAACATATACCTATATATATATATATATATATATATATATATATATATATATTTATATATATATATATATATATATATATATATATATATATATATATATATATTTATTCATATATATATATATATATATATATATATATATATATATATATATATATTTATTTATTCATATATATATATATATATATATATATATATATATATATATATATATACATGGCTTTCATTTAAAAACTTGCCACTCACGTTATCTGCGTGAAAAAATCGCCGAAACACGTCAATAATTTTATTGAGGAAAAACGTTCTTTAGGCAGAACTTGACTCTGCCCCTTCAACCCCCTAGCCCGAGCCACCACCCCAAAATTTTTAAACGAGGCGAGGAGTCGTGTGGTACATAATTTCAAAGGGCTGTTTGATCTGTGACAGATAGTAACAGTGAGACTGAGGAATCAGTAACCGGTAACTAGTACTTGTCCTAAAAAGTGACAATCAAATTATATTTAAAATGTCCCAAAAAAGTAGGTAGTCAAGCAGGTGTGTTTACTGATTTAAATAATGCATTTGTAAACATACAAATGGGTGATATTCTGCAAGGGTGAGGTCAAATTCAAAAAGTAGGATGGTTAAATGTAGAGATTAAACAGCTCATTTAAAAATTTTAGGGTAGTAGCTCTGGGGGTTAGGGGGTTGAAGGGGCGAGTCCAGTTTTACGTAAAAAACGTTCACAAATATGTCTCTTCACGCAGATGCGAGTGGCAAGTTTTTAAATGAAAGCCCGGTATATCAAATCATGAAAAATATTAAGTTGACAATGGCCAATTTAATATATTACATAGAGTGAACAAAAAAATTCTTCAATAATTTAAAAAATTATTAAACAATTTTCCAAGGGGGCTAGTTATATTCTGCTACGTGAAATCTGCATTTCCAATCCAACGGTGAATTATAGAAAACGTCAAGTCACCCCGACTCAAAATCTGCATACTGCTATTTCGAACTTATTAGATCTCTTGCAGGTTATTTGACTCGGAGTGAATTAACAAATTTCTAATTATTCCCAATACAATAATAGAGGTTGCACTACTATATGGGTAACATCCCATAGCGTTAACCACCGAAGATATTGAAAACCAACAATTCACCACTTAGATCGAAAATGAAGAATCCGGTACCTAATGACAGAAAGGATGCAGGTATTTGTTCTCGCCAGTTTAGCTTAAAAGAATATTGATATTTATATATATATATATATATATATATATATATATATATATATATATATATATATATATAGATATATATATATATATATATATATATATATATATATATATATATATATATATATACATATATATATATATATATAATATATATATATATATATATATATATCTAGATATATCTAGATATATATATATATATATATATATATATATATATATATATATATATATATATGTATATATATATATATATATATATATATATATATATATATATATATATATATATATATATACACATAAATACATACACTCACATACAAACGTACATACATGTACACAGGGTCTTTCTGAAGTAATCTGAAAAATTGTTATGTAAGATCCGTCAATTTACAGTGAAAATTGTGTCATTAATGAGATATAGGGTGCTCAATAGAGGCAATAACTAATTCTTATAGATTGTTGGATACTTACAGAAAAACCAGGAGTGTTGCAAATATCCCCACACACAAAAATCCAGAGGATTGTGTTTAGGTGACCTTGAGAGTCATGGGTGTGGAGATTCTCGTCCTATCAAACGGTCTGGAAGAACGTTATATAATAACTCCCGTACGATTACTACAAAATGTGGAGGAGCAGCATCATGCATGAAGCACATACGCCTTCTAATTATAAGAGGTACATCTTCCAGAATAACTGGAAGTTCATTTTCTAGAAAATGAAGATATGTTTTACCGGTTAGTCGTTGATAAAGGAAAAATTGTACTACTAATATAATCGACGATAATACCAATCCAATCACTTACCGCAAAGGCATGTAGATTTCTTCTTCTTCTTGTACTCGATTCAGATCAGAATGGTCTGTTAATTCCGGGCTTACCGTCGTAATAATTCATGTGATGTGGATTGCCAGCTGTCTTTCCATATCTTTGGTAGTCTACCGGGTAGTCGGCAAACCCACTGGTGTACCCTCAAGTGCTATACGGGGCAGTCTATCTGCAGCTATCCTCCTAACGTGGTTGTACCATTCCCGTCTTCTTTGCCTTCACCATCTTACTATGTCCTGTACTCTGCATTGTTTTCTTATATCACTGTTTCTTACGAGATCGCTACAGGTTTTGTCGGCTATCATTCTCAGCACCCTCATTTATGCTACGCGTAGCATGCTTTTGGTTTTGTTGGTATCTTCTCTTGCTTCTATTGCGTATGTAATGACGGGTTTTATGTATATTTTGTAGATTTTAATCTTACTGTTCATTCTCATGTATAGGTTGGCCCATACAATTTCTCTTAGGCAGCCTGATGCTACTGTTGCTTAATTAATTTGGCCTCTTAGGTTCGTTGGGTCGTGGTTGCTGCAGATATTCATACCGAGGTATTCAAACTGCATCACTTGCTCTATGGGCTTATTTTCCATTACAGACTGAGAGGTTCCTTGGGGATGGTCATGCTTCCTGTTTTTCGATGGATATGCTCATTTTAAGTTGGTGACTTGCTTCGAAGAAACTTTCAGTGTCGTTGCAAGTCGTCTTCATTTTCTGCGAATATTGCTACATCGTCGGCATATCATACCATGCTGATTGGTTTGTTGTTCATGCTGTATCCTTTATTTACGGTCGCTACTTGTTCTATGATTTTGTCCATATCTCCCTGCCTGATTCCCCCTGGTGTTGGAATGCTTTTCGTGTGATGTTGTTCTACTATAATATGGGTGGAGTTGGCGGTATTGAGATCTTAGATTAATTTTACTATGTTGGCTGGTGTTTCTTTCTCTATCAGGATGTTGATGACATCTTTCAGTTGTATTTTAGCAAATGCTTTGGTTAGGTCGATGAAGCAAATGAATGCCGGTGTGTTATATTCTGTGGCCTTTTCTTTTATTTGTTTGGTGATGAATATGGCGTCTGGTGTCGATCTACCCTTTCTAAATCCTTGTTGTTCTTTCCTTTCAGCTATGTTTTTCTAAAGCTCATCCTTTAGCAGGCCAGTAAACATTTTCGTTGTTGTACCTAATAAGGTTATTCCTCTATAGTTTTCAGGAGTTGTTTTTTGTCCCTTCTTGAAGATGGGGATTATTGTTCTCGTATGCCAGTCACTTGGTATTTTTGCTGTGAACAGGATTTTATTGAACAGATCTGTGAGTTTCATTATGAGCTCCGAACCCCCGTATTTTAATAGTTCGTTTGGTATATTGTCTGTTCCTGGTGATTATTCTGTTTTTCTTTTATTTCCATCTCCGATATTGTTGCACTTGACGCCGTACACAATATTCTATTTAGTCGATCTACATTAGCCAATATGCCTTGAGAGATTGGATTCATCTGTAAAGAAAACAGTAGCAGCAAAACTTGCTTGCAAGTTTTCTTAAAATCTATTGACATAACTGAATAGTTGTTAGGCATCAAATCTTGAACACGTTGGACATAATATGGAGACAATAAATTTTCTTTCAGAATAATCCAAACAGTTTCGTTACTCTCATTTACTTGTTGAAATATTTTTCTGGTACTTACACATTTCTGGATGTTCGTCAATAAATTGAAGAACTTAATCTTTAAGTTATATAGTTCTCGCAGTTCTAGGTTCTCCAATAATACTCGATTTCGCAAAAGTTTCCGTTTCTTGTAAACGAAGATGCAGTTCAGTAAACGTTTCAGGATATGGTGAGCGGTTATTTGCATACATCTAGCCTCTAAAGCAGTACCACACAGAACGAAAAACGTACGTGAATATAATGAATAAAACCATTGAGATAATGTATTCGGACATCAATTTTCAACCGATGCTCAAGTTCATTGATTCAATGTATTATTATTGATTGCTTGATGTTCAAGTGATTATATCAATCCCCGAGAGGCATTGATTTCATCACCTGGATTTCAAAACAAAGTACATTCTACTAATGACCTTTGTGTATCAGTCAATCAACATCCAGCATGATATTAATGTTTTCTGTACATCAACCGATCACCTGCAGTCATTGAATTAAGGAATCCAGGACATTGACTCAATCAGCGATACATTGATTCTAAGCCATGCGCACAATGACTTTCGAACATCGTTCAATGTTCGAAGACGTTAATATAATGTAAAAATACATCAATCTGAGCCTACTGGTTGCACCTTTTGTTTTCATAAATAAAATAGACTAGACTTATATATATATATATATATATATATATATATATATATATATATATATATATATATATATATATATATTAATATTAATATATATATATATATTATATATATATATATATATATATATATATATATATATATATATATATATATATCTATATATATATATATATATATATATATATAAATATATATATATATATATATATATATATATATATATATATATATATATATATATATATATATATATATATATATATATATATATATATATATATATATATAATATATGTATATATATATATATATAAATATATTATATTATTATAGTGACAGGTTTATAATTGCCAATAGAGAAAAAATGTCTATATATTATTGCTAATGCTCCAAGCAATTATGATGGCACTGTCGAACGAGTACGTTGCAAAGATAACTACAAACAGACACAAAAGATTCATTGAATTGGAATAATACAATTTATTTTTCAAATATTGACATAAGAGAGAGAGAGAGAGAGAAACAGCTTTATTGTCTTATAAAATTACAAAATTTTGTCGACAAAGCACATACCTATAAAAAATTGAAAATAAAATTTAACAATGATAACTAATTAAACAAAACACACTTTCAATCGTTGAACAAAACAAGAATCTATTAAATAGAAGAACAAAATAGAAAAACATTTATCAGTCGATTATGTATAAACATATGTTAAGAATCAACATATTTGTCAACTAAACTTATTATACAGATATAAAATTTTGTATATTACAAAAAAAAAACAAAACATTAATATATGTTGCTACTAAATGTGGATCTCAAGGGTCTATGTTACATTGTGAAATTCAGTTACAGAATAAAATTCTGCCACTTGAGTAAAATGGTCTCTCCAAAAGAAAAGCCTTAGTTGAACTTCGGAACTTATTGTACGTACTCAAGGATTTAGCTCCAATGGTAGATGATTGTAATAACTTTCCGGCATTGTAGGTAAAGGAGTTTTTTGTTAAGACGGAGGTGGGCGTTATTAAAATAAATATCGTATCTGAATTTCTTGTGGGATATCTATGATTTGGTCTTTCTGAATAGTTATGAATGTGTTTGCGAACCAAACAGACGGATTCGAATATGAATAGTGAAGGAATAGTTAGAATTTTGAATATATTAAAGTAGAATTCGCAATGTGTCCTTCTGCTCAGATCAAACATATAACGAACTGCTCTCTTTTGCAATCTGAAAACAGACTCAAAGTGGGAGAGGCTGCATGAACCCCCAATATGGCAAAACCATAACGAAGGTGTGATTCGAATAAAGAAAAGTATGTCGACAACGCAGCAAGAAATTGAAAGCTCTCTAGAAACCGTTTTAATGGCGAAACATGCAGAAAGATAATTTTTTGTTAATATGTCTCTATGAGTAGACCATTTGAGCGACTCATCAATATAAAGACCTAAAACTTCGCTGAGTTCACTGTTTGAATTGTTTTATTGTTTAGGGTAACAGGTTGTAGGGTTCCTCTGTAAGACATTACTACAGTTTTATCTGTGTTGAAACAAAGTCCATTTGAATCAGACCAGGCCTTAATAGCCATCAAAATCATTACTTATAATTGACTGTAAGGCTTGTATATCAGAGTTACTCCAAGTTACACTGGTGTCATCAGCAAACAAAGTAATTCTACCACTTATTTTCAAGTCCACAATATCGTTGATGAAAAGAAGAAAGAGAATTGGTCCTAAAACCGAGCCCTGAGGTACCCCACTGTCTATTGGTAGATTTATTGAATTCTTACCATTTGCTCGTACTATTTGTTGCAGGTTAGTTAGGTATTATTTAATACATTCTAAAGGAGACACACGTATGCCATAAAACTGAAGTTTTCGTACTAAAATTGCATGGTTAACACAATCAAAGGCCTTTTGCGAAGTCAACAAAAAAACTGAAGTTGCGAACAGTTTGTCATTGAGTGATGTATATACTTCATTTAGAACTGAAAACATTGCGTCATTAGTGCATTTTGTGGGTAAGAAGCCATACTGTTGTGCTGTAAGAATATTATGTTTGAGAAGGAAGGGTAAGAGACGGCATTTCATGAGCCTTTCGACTATCTTCGATAAGGTAGGCAATAAAGCAATAGGTCTATAGTTACAAGTTTTAGTTTTTTCTCCACCCTTATGGAGTGGGATAATAATGGCTGTTTTCAGACAAGTGGGAAAGAGACAAAAGATTCATTAATCAACGAGACTAAAATGTTGATGGCTGTATCAGGTATGTTTAAAAATAATTTGATGGATAAGCCATCATTTCCACATGAATCTTTATTTTGTATATCGCTTATGGTTTGCATCAGTTCATGTGTGTCAACTGGTCTCAGGAAGAAACTGTCCATAATCTTTTTAGATGGTAGCAGGAAGGAGAGAGCATCACAACTCGGAACTATATTTGAATTGATATTCTTACATACATTCACGAAGTAATTATTCAGTTCATCAGGGCTGGGATCAACATAGCATGAGGAACGGGTTTTATCTCTTAAGTCATTTATTATAGACCATGTTTCTCTGGAAGAGTTCGAAGCTTGTGAGATGCGAACATTGTAGAAGTTGTGCTTAGCCGATTTAATGATTTTGTGGTATATAATGCCCTATAGTTGTTAATGTAATTCAATATAGAGGGGTTAACTATGAATTTTTTAATATACATTAGCGATCTCATATTTTTAGATGAAATTCGAATTCCCTTAGTTGTCCAAGATTTGTGACGCTTAGTTTTTATTTTGCGAAGGGGAAATGCTGTATCAAAACACTTAATCATCTTATTAATGAAGTCTAAAAAATTTAGAGTCGGTATCTTCAAATAGACCACGCCAATCAGTAAACAGACATGCATTATAAAACATATTAAAGTTTTTTTGAGAATAAATTCGACCCATTCGACAGTTTTGTTTTGGAGCTGTCTGTGGGATCACAAAACTGGCAAGAACCGCTTCATGGTCCGAGAGGTCCGTACTGATTACCCTGTGTTCGACATTAAGGGGAATAAAATCAGAAACAATGTAATCTATGATTGTAGAAGAAGTTTTGGTGATTCGAGTTGGCGAATCCACATGCATAGTGAGACAAAATGATTCTAAAATATTTACCAAAGATCTCCGAGAGGCACATGTAGCAGCAAAGTCAATATTAAAATCGCCGCATACGATTTTCCTACTTTTTACAGGCAATGCGTCAAGCAAATTAAGAAGGTAGTCTAGGAAAAGTTGTACATTTGACGTGGGCGTTCTATAAATGCAAACAATGAACAAATCAATGTTTTTGTTATGTACTATTGAGAATTCAAATATAGTCTCCGCCAGTAAGAAATCATATTTGGATACAGATGAAAAGTTGTCGTCCAAGGACAAAATCAGAGTTCCACCATGCGCTGTATTATTGCGGTCATATCTGCTAATTGTTGAATATTTTTCAATAAAAACAGGTTCACCAACTTGTAACCAGTGTTCTGTTATAGCGACTATTTGGGGAAACCCTAACTCCTCCAAAAACAAATACAATTCCTCCGTTTTTCTGCGTATTGATTGAATATTAATTAGAACCATACTGAATTTACCGTCTGCTTCGACAGTAGCACTAGTTGAGGAAGAAATGTCTCCCGAACGCGTCATATTTTCTAAAAATTCTTTTTAGGTGAGGTAGCAGAAAAATAGCGGCTATTGTACTCCCTTTGCATTTGTAGGTGAATTCTTCGCTCCCCGGACACAAATGATCTGAATGTAGAAAGATCATTATCTACTTCAACTGGATTAATACCATATAAAGCATGGTAATTATAGTAAATAGACCGCAAGGCAGCAAGATCAGTAGGCAGACCCTCCGACGCTAGAAACACTTTTACACTAGTCTTAGTGTATCCCATGTGGTATACAGATGCTGGTTGGTCGTGGAGATAAGCTAGGAATAAAAAAAAAAAAGATATGTGTTTTACTGTATACAATTCCTGGATTAGCGCGAGGTTTAAAAAAAAGTATTCAATAAACGACAAAAACATAATACTTTCTGGAGAAAAACTTAAATTGGAAACATAAATAATATTTAAACAACTATTAACAGCTCTAATAACATTGAAAAACTTATATCTAATTCCATCGAAGTATGTATATAACTCTCCTTGAATTTTTGTTATATCTTCGCCAATTGCGAACACAAAAGATTGAATTGAAGTTTTCTGCGAATTCAAAATGTATATCCATTCTTCAATTTCTTGTGGTGTTTTTGCAAGATATAAAAATGAGTGCTGTAAGTGAAAATTTTTTGGTATGCATTTTTCCAGTAATATCGTTCTTTACAACTTTGTTGGTGGCTGCTTCATCTCGCCCATCTAGAAATAAAAATATATTATGGTCAAAAATGAAAAAGGTGAATTCCAGATTTTAGAAACTGATTTTCTTTATAATAGGGACTTTTTAATGAAATGAGTATGTTATGAACTTTAAATGATGTTCACGAAATATGTATAAAATTATTCTCAAGCTGTCATTTGATTTCATAACAAATGAAAAAAGTGTTCTCTTTCAACCCTGACATAGAAAAATAATATCAAGCTCTTTTTGAACTACTAACATTAGCATCACGGGGTGAACACCATTCACTGAAATACACAATCTACACAAGCAGATACTTACTTTCCTCGATATTTTCGATTTCCAATGGGCCTAGTAAATACTCAATCGCCTTGTCTTTGACATTGCCATTGAACAGAAATGCAATAATTTTTCACAGTTTTTGAGAAAAAAATTATCATTTTTGTTCTTCATGGTTGAGTCCATATCGATCTAGAAGTAAAGTTATAATAGTTAGTTGCAACTATAGCTATATTATACCTATTGAATGTAATAGGTAATACATGAAATTATACAAGATAAAATTAAAAATCATGAAAAATATACTTGTTGACCATGGACAATTTAATATATTACATAAAATGAACAAGGAAAATTCTTCAATAATTTTAAAAAAAACATACCTACGCCACAGTTGCAAAGTAGACATCTTATGTCAGAAAGTTTGTATTCTAGCGACGGGTTTCTGCATTTTCGATCTCAGCGGTGAATTGTTGGTTTCCAATATCTTTGGTGGAGGGCGCTCTGGGTTGTTATACAGATAGTTGTCCGACCATGATTTGTATTGAGGAAAAGTAAATACTGAATTAATATGAAGGTGCTTGGAATATTTCGGGGTCTACTTCAGATCCAGATCACACTTACAAGTATCGTCACAACCTGCAATAAATGATTATTTTTCAAGGTGATGTTGAAATAGTGTAGACCGTTAAATTTTAGTGAATAGTAGATTTTTTGTAAATACAATTTTCTTTTCAGTAATTTACTGAATTTACAGGGGTATTTAGCAAAACAATGTATGAGCAAGTTCCATTATTGAGCATATCTATTTCTTATAGCAAAATTCATAGTAGTTCTCGAAATAATATAAAAATTGTTCAAAATGCAATATATTTATATATTTTTACTATAAGCGCTCGAAACACGCCATGTTTCCATTCTTTCGTCTCTTTCAACACTGTTCAGTGTAACTACTTATTTTTTTGAGATTGTATTCTGGCAAAAAATATTTTCGTAACTTTTATTCAAATGTTATAAAAAACTAACAAGATTTAAAGAATACAGTTACTGTACTTACCACCTTCTAAAGAAACTGCTTCCACAAAAATTTACTTATACACAAATAACACTTCACCGTTTGGCTGTTAGCGTTAGATAGATACTCGTATAGCGAATTAGGCGAAAATTTGGCATATTTACGTTGAGACGGTGGAATGCTCTCGGACATTGACCGAATGACTTAATACATTAGGTGATGAATGCAGTGCATTGCTATGATGAACTATACATAGGTTAATGTTTTCAATCATTAATGTTATGCCTATTGAACATAGCTTTATTAAAAGAGGGATTATGACAATGTGTCGTGATGATTAAAGGTACATAGTATTAATCACTATGTGGTCATTAACTTGATGTATTTTTCACATTGCTCTGATGTAAATAACATTATGATGATGACTATTTTCATTAGATTCATGATTTAATTACATTATCATAATGGCCTAGATTTCATTATAACAACAAAATCGTTGATTGATCAATCACAGCAATTCATTATTATCAATGAATTTTGGACATTGTCCTAATGAAAAATACGTTATGATAATGAATATGCGGTCAATCATTGGCAGTGATTGATATCAGGCTCATTATTATTTTCTGTGCATTGGTTAATTCATACAAAAAATGCATATTAGCCATTAGATAGATACTCGCACTGGTGGTACAAGTTTGATGAAAAATGTCATGTTTGTTTTTTGCATTGGGTTTTAGGTTTCATACAATAATTATCATAATTCCAAAGAGCTCATATAATAAAGGCATTTTTTAAATCAGTTCTACAAGCCAGTAGTCACAAAGCAAAAAATATGGTTTTAATTAAGTTCCGCTCACAATCATAACTCGTTCATTACAAAAAAGGTGATACTCTATGTCTCATTCACTACTAAACTTATCACATATGATTATAAAAACTATTGGCCTTCACGTTGTATGATGAGTCGCCCACAAAAATATTTCAGATTAGTTTGGAAGCCCTGGATATATGAATAATAGAAACATTGCTAATCACTCCAATTTAAGAACAGGCGGATGCTTCAATATATTGAACGTCATCAGTATTAGGTACTCGAAAAGAAGTGAGTTGTGTTATACCAACAAGCTTGGATCAGAAAATCACGAAATATCAGTGTCTGCAAGCGATGAAACTTCTATAACAGTAGGTATTTTTACCACAGTCTAGTAGCTTAGTTTTCAAAACTAAGCTTATGGACTTTAGTTCTTTTAGATGATAGCTTCGTAATTTTCAATTGTCGAGTAACTTTATTCAGTGAAATAGAGGATTATTCACTTTGACGAACAAGTATATGTTACATACTTTCGTAAACAATTTATTGAAATAAAGAGGAAACTATACTTGAACCTGGAATTGGCGAAACATGGAAAAATCAGAGATAGTTATTAAGGTGGCAAATTCCAGTTGGGAATATTTAAAATAGAATGGAGAAAATAGCTACGTGAAGTCACGAAATTCAGTATTCAATCCAGACCGGAGCTGATATGTATGAATGACTAATTGAACTTGAGTATCTCTGAATTAATAGGTAGATATCCTTCAACTTATCGAAAAGGTAAAATAACATTCTTATAGTTTTTTTTCGTAGAATGCAGTGGTGTAGATAATTTTTGTTCTATATTTACTATTTTTGAGTTATAAAGCAAAATTATTTTTCTTCAAATGGAAAACCGTGTATATTTATAGACTATGAAATTTGTCTTTTCTTACCTTTTGAAAAATACATGATAGTATAAATTTATTCTTAGAAACGCGAAAATAAATAATAAATTTTTAAAATTAACTGCATAATTTAATAGTAAGCCATTGATAACAATAATGAACAAGTGAAAATTACATATTACTAACGAAGAATTGGTTACCTTGCTTATAGGTATCTTTCAATGAAAAAATTCCTATAGATCTTTTATCTAACAGTAAATTTGTAACAATAGTTTTGTGGAGTAAAGTAACATTATACCAAACATAAAAAAATAACATTATTAAAAATAAAATAAAATTATGTTCAAATTGACGAATATTTTCTCTAATGCAAAATTGGCATCTTTGTAATTCTTTGAATATCGTTTAAAAGGACCTTGGTTTTCATTTTCAGATTTCGAAAGGCTAAATGAATTGCCTCCCGAAGTTTTGCAATGCCGTCAGTTTTTAGCACACCAATTTCCTTCTCAATTTTTCTATATGAGGACGAAGGTGTTGCTTTCATATACCCCAAAGTATCTAACTCTATTCTTTCCCTGTTCTCTTTGTTGAATGTTTTAGCACGCCGGTGAACAAATGATCCGTGCGCAACTAAATTTGCATCATATTTTTCATACGCTGCCATTATTCGAATAAATGGATAAATATCAATTAAATAACAATACCGAAAGAACGAAAGTAAATAGCTTTATGAACCAAAAGTCTATCCAAAAACCGATGAGATTTCATTTTTGTTTCTTCTCGTAAACAATATACATGGCCTACTATCAAATTAGGTATTTTATTTGAGAAAATTGTCATTTGTTTGCGTTTTTCTGAAGAAAGTGCATACTATTATACATTTTTGAAAAGGTAAATGTCTATAAATACCTAAATAGGGTTAATTTAAAAAAACATGAACCTGTAGTAGAAGTTCATCATATTCCCAAAGTGGAGTGGTGTATATTCACGTTGTAGAAAAACACACGACTTTGTGTGTTTTTCTACAACGTAAAAAAAACATAAGTTTGCTTCATAACTCAAAACTTGTGAATATATAACAAAAATTATCTAGACCGCTGCATTCTACGGAAAAAATCTATAAGAATGTTATTTTACATTTTAGAGTTGAAGCATAACGTAGATATGTATCTTAAAAACTGAAAGGGCTATGAAAATGTTGTCAACGGCATATTCAGTTTTATGGAAAAAAAGCACAGTAACGCGAAAACTGCAACCCTCTATCTTCAAAAATAACAAGAGATATCCCTTTACTGTAAAAGTAGGTACCCAAAATAGGACACCTTGTACAAAAACTAATTTTTTTTTGTGGATAGATATTTGTATTCTTCAAATACATATTTTATTTATTGTTCTAAAATGACTCAAGTTATGAAGAAAAAAATTAGTCCCACTATGCTCCACATGTCCCAGTATACACCACTGGTCTATAGTGGGACATCTCAAAAAATAACAAAAAAAAACTGATAATAATGAATAATTTTTATTCCTAAATCAGAAATATAGTATTAAAATCAACAGTGTGGTATGAACATAACAAATAAGGTATGAAATATTACATCGTTAACAATTACAGATTATTATTTTCAAATTTATAAGTCAATTTAAACTGAGAAACTGAACTCTGAGTTTCTCCCGCCACAGATAACTGAGGTAGTGTGCATATTATGTTGTTTTCTTCAACAGTGTCTTCATCCGTAAAATGTAGAATAAGATTTTTCATCGACTATTTTGTTCTTCTACGTCGCTCTCACTAGATGATTATTTCACAGCAATTCGGTTTTTAACAGTTTTTGCCTTTTCTACTATCTGTTAGCTTTTATCTTTTCAAGTTTCTCTACTTCAATGTTTCGCCTTTCTTCCATGTTTAGTATTTCTACTATTTAAATAGTACATGGTTACTTCATAGAAGCTCGCCCTGTCTTTCACCTCTTTTACAGCCATTTCCATATTTGTTGAAAGAGTTTCATGACCATTTTCACTCATGTTCCTATTTTTCATTTTATCTTACGTTTCCTATTTATTTTTGGTATCTGCTATAAAAGCAGTGGTTCATCTCTACAATTTAAGAAACAAATGATGGTATATACAGTCCCACTATGCACCATGCCAACGAGTTCCAGTATATACCACTCGTACGTGGTTAACAATTTTTGATTTAGAAAACATTCAGTCTCAATACAACATATTTTAACCATTGACGATTGTCTTCTTAACAATCCAAATCAAACTGTTACACTTAAGAGCTAGTATTCAGCAAGTGATAATATAAAATGCTGGAGACAAAATATAACTTCAGGTGCGCATCACAAGGATTCCAACATAAATGGAGGTTATAAGGGACAGTAGCGAAACCAATTGTTGTTCAAACGAAAGTAGTACATGAAACTATAATACCAGCTGAATATGGTTAATCTATTATTACAAATGTGGCTGTTTGGAGCTTTGTTCCACTATAGACCATATCCCACTATATATCACTCTCTTCTACAGGAAGCGGTAATCTGATGAAAATTTCAAAATAATATAGTTATAAATTCATAATCTTAATCTGAGTGATATTCTGAATTTGTGATAAATTTGTGGCTAAAAAAAGTGAAAATCCTCATCAGTATTAAACATCTGAATTTAGCAGCAGGGCTATTTCTCCATGGTGTTTGTGATAAAAATAAGTGCAGAAGAAACTCTTATCCTAGTTTCCATCAGGAAAGAATAATGTGCGTGATTCCGACGAAGGCGAAGGTCGGTTGCTAACCCCGCCGTCTGCCAGCGCCGCCACTATAGGAACGGAGAAAACCGAGGGAAAATATTCCCGAAACACTAACACACCGATTTTGTTTTTCTAGCCAGATTTTTAATTCTCTGAAAGCGGCAGTTCTGCTTTGATGCTGAAACCGTTACGAATTTTCTGGAGCGAAGTTCTATAAACAAGCTAGGTTTATATCTTCCATTCAAAATTATATGGTGAATGAGAAAATATTTTGAGAGAATAATCCTTGGATTTGCAATTTTAAGTACTTTTTTGCAGTTGAAATGATGTATTGCTGAAATTCAATATTGAGCTCGGAACACAAAATAAGTATTGAGTTCAGGTAGAATTCTTCATAATTGGATTTCAAAAAAATCCGGACATCCTAACTAGGAATGATAAAACCCCTCGGCGCATGTGCATGTCGTAATGCCTATCTAAAAAACGCTATAGTTTTTTATTCTTCGTGGGGAAAAATGGTGAAAAAAAAATTCCCTTATGAAAACATATGTGATTTATCGATATCTGTTGGAATTTTCAAAATCGGACCAGATCCCAACTTTTTGTCGTGAGACTATAACCCCTTTAGCTTCGCCTCGGGGTACGTTTCATACAATATAATTTTTGTTTTTTTTTTCGCTCGTATCAAAAAGTTATATTAAATAAAAAATAAATTTTTCAATTCAGTACTGAAAACACGCCGACAGTTTCCGAACCTGAAAGCGTTGACGTCACAATGTTAATTTCTACTCATCGTAGCACACAGCTGATACAGTGTTCTGGCTCTTAAACGATAAAATCTTGTTGTTATCATCAGTTTATTAATAAATATATCTGCAATGTCAAACCTAAAATGTTGTCGTGCTTGCTTCGTACCATTATTTAGGAATACTACAAAAACAACTGCTCAGAAAATGTTTTTGAATGTTCCACAAGATATTATACATCATTATAAATCCTCCATCACAGATAACTGAATGGAGGTAGCTTTTATGAATTTTTTGCACAAAATTTCGGATAATCTTAGTCAATTTCAACGTAGAAGCCGTTGACGCTATCAAGAAATTCCTTTAACATTATGACGTTACAAACATGGCCACCATGGTCAAGTTTTAATTCGTTTATAAATAATGGAGAAAAAAAAATTTTGAACTATTTCGTATGGACTATTAGTATAATTTACGATAAAATAAAATCAAAGTAAAATAAAATGAAATAAAATAAAATAAAAAATTTGATAATTTTGTTTTTCGAAAGCGGAATTCTAATTTTTCATCAAAAGTATATATTTCCGTATAAATTATTTTGTACATCAAAACTTTCATTCCTCTCTCATACATCGACTTAAATGTAATGATCAGAATTAAATATTATGTACATCAAGAGATTGTATACTATTAGAGCAACTAAAGGTAAGATCAAGTAATAATGCTTGAAAATCCTTTCATAAACAACCTACTGAATACAAAGAACCAAATGGGGAACAAAGAATAAAATAACAGAGCCTGAATATACATTCTCCATTAAAGAGAAATATTGATCAAATTGGTATATATTTGAAAAATTAGTTCAAATAAAAAAAAATTGGGGACATTATATAATAAATATTCCCAAGAAATACTTCATTCAAAAAAACACTTACCATCTATAAATTTAGCTTGAAAATATACGCTATTAATGTAGAAGGTAAGATTGTAAGAGGAAAGCCACAACTCTTTGTTTTTCTTATATATTCAAAACGAAATCATAGTTCATTTTTGAACTCACGTTCTGTGTACAAAAAATCTCCAAATACCAAGATTAGTATATCATATTCTATATTAATAACTAATAGATATTTTAAATCGACATATCTAACACTTATGTGGATAATTTCTGAAGCTTTAGCCATAACGGACAAAATCATCGTAACGTAAAAACAGTAAAAACTATCGTAGAGTGAAGATGATATATCATTCTATGCTGAATAGACGCTGTGAGATGTGGTTTCAAATCTTGTATCCAAGAAAAAATTCGTATAGTATGAAAATGGTTCGAAGCAAATGAGGTTATTCAAATAATAAACAAAACAATTCATAATTATATTGCAATAATTTCAGTAGATAACAAACGGATTAATATCTTTAGTGCTGTTAATCAGTACACAGGTTTTCTTATAAAACAAAAAATGTATGTCAAGAAACAATTGCATCCCTGATAGTCGAGCAGTCAATATTTTCTGAAAACGTTTTCTTTTTTGAGGGCGCAGGAGATAAAGGAATGTGGGAAAATTGATGTAAATTGCCAGGAATATTATGCAATTAGGAGGGAGGGGGTGGAAAGATTTCGCTGAGATTCGCTCCGGAAACTGGCTGTACCTCGGCAAGCTGAAATTAGTCTCAAATTGTTCAGATTTTAGTCCTCTTTCATCTTACATGGAAAATATTTTTCGAAAAAACTTTGTTATTATCATTATATACATCGAATCGTTTAATAACGCAACTCGGCAAAATTTAATTGTAGTTAACTTAAATCGGTCTCAAATTGTTCAAAATTTTGTTTTCCACAACTATATATTCATTAGAGTGTTTTTCGAAAAAACTCAGGAAAAGCTGTCAACGCGGCCGATTTCCTACCACTTGCTAATTTTGACCATGTTTTCTAAATTTTAAGAAAGAGATAATAGGGGAAAGCAATCTGAACAATTCAAGAGCAATTCCAGCTTCCAATAACTGACTGTTGCAGAGTGACAGTTGATTATTGGGGCGCGTCTCAGCGCAACTGTCCTTAAGGACCTCCCTTAAATCTGACAGCATCACATTCCTGGCTGGTGGCATACAATTTTCCATGCTCCTGACTCCCTGGACAACAACCAAAAGAGAAATTTATACTCACTCAACTGCAGTTAGCTCCTGTTCTATAATTATAGATCTCAAGCTTCCAGCGCTTTTATGGAAATAAATTAAATTTTTAGCAAACATGTTATATGGATAAAGCTGCAGAAAACTCGAATCTAAACAACTTGAGAGTTTGCCAGCAATTATTCCCGAATTTAACCGCGTTTTCTCTAAAAAATGTTCAAAAAGTATGGAACTGCATAACTAACATATGAATAATTGGAGAATGTTTCTATATTCCTACCATTTTCAGGCGTGTCTCAGCGCAATTCTCCACCCCCTCTTGTCTGACTGCACCACATTTCCGACTGGCAACATGCAATTTCCCACACTTCTACATCCCCTGAACAGTAACCAAATGCGAATCCGCTATCAGAATTTGAAGCGAAACTAAAATATTTAGTATACCTAGTCTTGAATATGAAGGTATTCCTATTTCTATATTTCTCAAATATACTGATGACGGAAATTTTTTCTAAAAAAAAGATAATGCATATTACATCTATATATAAATATATTTTTTTTGGTAGTGTGTACGAGTTGACGTTTGGTCGCGAAATTCGTGACTTTCAAAACTTTTGTTCGATCGAAATTACATTGGCATTAATGAATTTCAGAAAAATTGAAAAGTCAAAACACAGATAGGTACCTATGCTTCATTAATTTTGTCGCGTCTTTGGCCATCTTCAGTTACTAATTACGTTTCATGCAGTCCCATATTAGTAACATAGAACAGCCACAGCCACAAAACAAACTCGTGAGCAGCAGAGCTCCATCACTGAAGTCGTATTTTCCGCGCGAAATGCATCGCGTCCAGATACGATTCTAACGAATAGAATTATATTTTGAAGAATCTTGCTTAAATAGCAAACCGAATCAAATGGGAGAAAATAATTTTTCGTATTAAAAAAAAATTCGTGAAGTGCATCGTGCTTGGGGAAAAAAGCTAAATATATATATATATATATATATATATATATATATATATATATATATATATATATATATATATATATATATACAGTGCTTTCATGATGAAAGGAACAAATTCATTAAAAAATTAGGTTTCTATTTCATGTTAAAATCCTCGGACAGGTCGATTAGTATTTTTATTTGGGCAATTTTCGCAATAAAAATTTTGTATACAGGGTGTCTCATTCAAGAGCTATGGCTTTGTCATTAGTTTTTTTTAAAGGTAATACCCTGTATATTATTTCACTTTACAATTCTACGATAAATTCTTATCACTTTTTGTGAACATACCATATGCCTCAACTTGATGGATTCCCAGATTATAACGGAGATAGTGGAGCACCTGGAGATTTAAAATGTGGATTAAAAGTACAAAAAAAAATTTTGGTAAACATTGTCATTAAATCTGAAGAATGAAATTTCACATGTACCATCTGAATTCATTCACTGGTGCTGTATAGTCCGCAGTTTTCACGTTTTTAACGCTCCAGGCACTACACTACTTCATTGTTTAAGAAAATGCAATTACTTGAGAGAGAACGTATTGAAGTACTTATGATGATTGGTTTTGGAGATAGGGTGTGTTCACAAGAAGAAGTCTGCAATCTATTCAATGAAAATCATCCTGATCGTCCGCCAATTACTAGATCGACAGTCAGCAAAATTGAATCAAAATTCAGGAGATACGGCCACGTTAGAGATTTACCTAAAGGAAGACCACCGAGAGTATCTGAAGAAACAGTGCTGAACGTTCTACTAGAAACCCAAGATAACCCTCATACATCCATTACTACAATTTCCAATAATTTCAATTTATCAGTAGGGTCCGTGCATAAAATACTTAAGGTAAATAAGTATCATCCCTATAAAATTAAGCTGGTACATGAATTATTAGAAGACGATTTTGACCGCAGAGTACAGTTTTGTGAGCAGATTCTTGAAATTCATAATCAACATCTAAATTTCATTACAAACATAATTTTTTCTGATGAAGCCACCTTTACTTTAAATGGCCACGTCAACAGACAAAACTGTAGGTATTGGGCGACCGAGAATCCTCATTGGATGCAAGAATGCCACACACAGCGGCCTCAAAAAATTAATACATGGGCAGCGATCGTTCGAAATCGTATAGTTGGTCCCTATTGTTTTTGAAGGAACACTAAACGGAGAGGACTACTTGAACTTTCTCCAGTTCGAACTCATTCCGGCTTTAGCTGTTTTGTTTCCTAACCCACAAGATCCTGACATACCTAATAACGAGATATGGTTTCAACAAGATGGGGCACCTCCTCACTATTCAATCGCTGTTCGACAATTTCTTGATGCAACTTTTCCCAACAGATGGATAGGACGGAGAGGTCCGATTGAGTGGCCGCCAAGATCACCGGACATAACCCCATTGGATTTTTTCTTATGGGGTTATTTGAAGTCTAAAGTTTATTTGAATAGACCAAATAATATTGATGATCTAAAAGAGAGAATCAGGCAGGAAATAAGACTTATCAGTCCAGAAGTAAAATGTGCAACAGGAAACATTGAATCGACTTCAAGTAAACGGACAACAGATTGAACATATGTAAAAATTAAATTAGTAATTACATTTGTGTGTTTTCATATCGTACCTCTCATTACCCACTATCTCCGTTTCTGGCAATCCATCGAGTTGAGGCATATGGTATGTTCACAAAAAGTGATAAGAATTTATCGTAGAATTGTAAAGTGAAATAATATACAGGGTATTACCTTTAAAAAAACTAATGACAAAGCCATAGCTTTTGAATGAGACACCCTGTATACAAAATTTTTATTGCGAAAAATGCCCAAATAAAAATACTAATCGACCTGTCCGAGGATTTTAACATGAAATAGAAACCTAATTTTTTAATGAATTTGTTCCTTTCATCATGAAAGCACTGTATATATATATATATATATATATATATATTTATTCGAATTGTTGTTGCCTGTGGACTATTTCTAATCTCTTGATAATTATTAGCAATAACAGGCTTGTTGAATCTCAAAAAACTTGATTTTATTAAAAGGTTGACGTTTCGCCACGACATTCGTGGAGAAACCTATTTCGAACATTACGTGGGTGAAGGTTTCTGTGGTTTCCCTTTCCATCTAATAATAACAGATTTGAATGTTAATATTGGACAGAATAGCACATAATAAATAACAAAGAACGGCCACAGCCGAAAAATTTTAGTGAAACATAGTAGTCTTTTTTAACTTTTCAAATTTTTTCAAATCAATGAATGTCGAAGAAATTTAAATTTTTTCAAAAGTTTTGATAAAGCCACGAATATCGTGGCGAAACGTCAACCTTTTAATAAAATCTAGTTTTTTGAGATTCAACAAGCCTGTTATTGCTAATAATTATCAAGAGATTATATATATATATATATATATATATATATATATATATATATATATATATATATATATATATATATATATATATATATATATATATATATATATATATATTATAATATAATCGTGGACTAGGAGGCCTAAAACTAAAAAAACTACTTCCGCACCTAACTGCTTCCCTTCGATACACTGCAATAGTATGTATTTTATGTGATAAAATACGATTAAAAATTTAATGAGACATACCTAGTTGTCTGTTTATTGACTTTTCGGTTTTTCTATCATTCTCAAATGCCAAAGTAATTTTGATCTATCAAAAGTTTTGAGAAAGTCACGAATTTTCTAACTTAACGTCAACTTGTATTGAAACCAGTTTTCAAAATTAATTGGCCTGTTATTCAATATTTCTTTTTGATGCTACACGAACTATCCTATGTCTGTATGAAATGCTTCTCTATTCAAAGAACTATTGCATTTGTTTGTTTTTATTCATGCAATTAATTGGTTCTGACATAATTCTTATTGGCAGTATAATTGTGTTGAATTTCTATTATTATTTCCTAATTATAATATAACAATTATTATCAACTTAAATATTACCTTTAGTTAAATTTTTAATTTTGTGACTATATATATATTCAAAAAATGTACTAGCTCTGTAGGTCATGAAGACAAGCCAAAACATGTCGCATTTCAGTCATCTCTTGATAGGTTCATAAACAGTTATAATGATAAAAGTAAGGAAGAATATTTGGTCTGGAACAGTAATGAATTGCTGGACCAATGTCTTTTCTTGATAAATAGGTGGAATATGAAATATTTCCTCGATACATTTTCAAAGAGTGTAGGAGTTATTGTGAAACGGAATTCAAAACTCTTCTGTTGACTTTCGATACAGTGCAATACTCTATTATTTTCGGGTAAAATATGACGAAAAAGGGAATTCCCTATCAAAATAAATTACTAGAACATTTCGGACTGAACGAAACTAAGACCCTGAATTTCGAATATGTTCTTCATAACTTTTACGTATCTTGCCACAGATTTGAATAATTTTCGTTCTCGTACCTCTCCGCCTCTCCCTTGCCCAAAGTTAAAAAATTCCAAAAATTTGACTTAATTTGTGCTGAATTTGATATTTTCGTTCTGATGCAGTAACAACCCAAGACGCAGAGGCCTCGGTAGACCAGCGGTAAGGTGAACCGTCTTATACCGTTTGTAAACCGAGGATTGTGGGTTCGAGTCCCACCTCGCTTTTGGGTGTTGTGTATGTCCGGAATTTAGTGGTTATATATGATTAAAACTTGTTGGGTAATGTACATAGTTAACAAGCCCATTGGCCGTTCGGAACCGTTATGAAACTGTAGGTCCCTCGAGAAAAAAAAAACCCAAGACGCTAAATTTCAGTCCAATTGTCTGATGACCAGGTGGTCTGCGGATTGAGAAATGCTATAAATGTGTGAATCATTAGTATACTGTCATAGTTATAATTATACAGTAGTAATGTGGCCGAAATATCATACTTTCCACTAAATACTTTATTTCAGAATAACTATTGCAAAACACAGATTATGTGTCATTGATATTGCCAAAGAAAACATAGACAAAAACGATAACACACTTGAACGCAAATCAGATATAAAAACCAGGCAATGCATATTCACCAATTGCTTTTGAGAAATCTCTCTTCTCTGGCCTACTAGAGGGAAATTTACGCACAGTTGCTACGTGCATCATGGCCCGTTGTCAAGGAGACGCGAATTTCCTCAGAGAGAATATATATTACGTCATTTAGTTTTATGGCGTCACCAGTACTGATTCCCATCTTGCCCTCTGGATAAAGCACGCGTTTGCTGAGCATTGGCAGATGATGTTTTTTGAATGAACTATTTTCACATTTGCTGGAAAACCATTTCTCTTCGTATTTCTTTTTGTATGTCTCAAAAGTGTTTATGAGAGTAGCCATTAGTTAGGGTAATGATTTTCAAATTGAATAAATTATAAGTATTGTGTATTCTTTACCTTCCGAAAAATATCTAAAATCGAATACAAAGACCTAAACTAATACGAATGTGACGGAAATCACATTTCTATTTACCGTAAATTTCCAATAGAAACATAGAGCAGTAATGAATCTTTGAACCTCTTGAATCAATAAGGCACGATTCATCATGATATAAGGTAGGGGTGCTGTACAAAAGCCATATAAGAGAACATTATTGGAACCATTTCATATGGGGATATAATAAATATATATTTAAGTTCGTACGTTATCATTATTAGGCATTTTCTACTACATCGAAGTTAAATGAATATATGTCGAAGTAACTCTGACATTTATATGAAATTAGTACTTTAAATTTCTGATATTATTAATTATAGTTTTGAATATTTTTAGCAAGAAGAGACAAATTTAATTTCAATCATTTTAGAGGAATAGAATTCTATATGTTTTTTAACTGATCGATAATTGGGCTGATTGAGACGAAGAATGAGTGAGAGAAAAGTCCTTATACTAATCTTTTTGAAAAATTAACCAAAATAATGAACGGGACAGACAATATAGATATAAAATATCTTCAATACATTGTATACAGATACAGTCCTGTTATCTTATAACTCAAATCGAATAATAACTCTTGAAATATTTCGAATATTTTAAATGAAGATACATTCTTGGCTTACGTTTTAGTATTTTATTTTTCAACGGCTACATTTTCGTTATGAGGATTTACCATTCTCAGTGGTTGATATAGTATAAAATACTAACCATTGCTTGATACAGATGTGAGATTGAGTGTACCATGATAGTTTTCAATGGACAAACTGGTGTTAGGGAACGTACCAAACTACGTGACCTATTTTTTCTACAATTTTGTAATATTATTCTTGCTATTAAAGCTTTACTCATCAAAAGAGACCTAGAAAGGGGAAAAAACCCCATTCCCACCAAACCACAGCCAACTATTATTCCCATTAAAAAAATATATCTTCAGGCCACAACTCGAAATTGCACCTTTTTTTAAATTTTCTCAAAGTCACTGTATTATACAGAAAAAAGTGCCTGAAAAATGTAAAAATTATTATCTCGTAACTTCACAAACAACCATGATATGCACACTTCTTATTCGCAAGTGGAAAAATCGAATTTTTGTTTATTACTCGAAAACGAAAGAAGATAGCTAATTTTGGGTTGCACCAGTGAATTTGTTTCGGAAAAAGAAATTGAGAATGCGCCCTCCATTTTTTTGTATCTCCTATAGGTACTAAGATACCCCATAATACAAATATCGAAATTGGCCCACTCTGTACATACCTATAATTTACAGGTGAAAAAAATATTATCAAGAAGAAAAAACATGTAAAAACATATTGTAACAGGAACTTAATTTACAAAAACAAAAGTTTTTTTTCTTTTATTCACATTTATTTTTTATCTCAATCATATTCAACGTACACGTTCCCAGAGGACATTGACTACGTGACGAAAACCTAACCCCTCCCACCGCCACTGTGACCAATCGTAGTATTTTTAAGACCACCCTCCCCCCCTGAACGGGTCACGTAGTTTGGGTATAGGAAGGGGATTTTGTCTGAATAATAATCAATACATCATCAATAAATATTTTGTAATTCTTTATGTTCTTCAATGCTTTTTTCGATCAAATGTTCATTTAGACTTCATAAGAGTATAGAATGCACAATTAATATAAGAGTAGAAAAAATTTTAAACCTATAAAAAACCAGTAGTTTAGCAAAAGATATTCTGAAATTCCAGCTTCAGCGCGAAAGCTCTTGGATGACAGGTCATTTGGGTCGGCACTGGGGTCAGAAGGCAATTAATTTTATGGATACTCTTTAATGAAATGCTGTACATTTTGTCAGGAGACAACTCAGAGATTTGGAACTTGGCCGTATATGTATCTTCCTCATATGTTGATCTACAATTCTCCATGCTCAAGATTGTTACATAAATCAATTTCAGGATGAAGGTATTGTAGTATGTTGTGGCTCGCTAAACGTTATATATCTTTTGTTTTATCCACAAATTGAACTTGAATTAGTGTAAATCCCATATTGAATCGGCTCAAGATACTCGGGCTTCTCAAACTACTGTGAAAATGCTTTATAAAAAATATTATCATTTTTGGTAGTATTTTCACCGAAACTAATAGATTATTGCAGCGTATTGAAAGTCAGATGAGGAAATAGTTTTCTGTACGTTTGAGACCTCCTATATAACGATCTTTGAAGGTTTTTGGAAGTCTGATATATACCTATAATTTTCATAAACTATCAAAATTTGGGTAATTTTTTTAACAACCTTCACGTAGATATTCCCCGGTAATTTAAGATGTACTTACTTCGTTTGAATTGCATCTCGACGCGATGCACTTCGCTCGAAAAATACGACTTTCGTGACGGAGCTCTGCTGCCCGCGCGTTTTCTTTATTCATTGAATTTTAGCGGACCATTTTCTCCGTTCTCCATATTAAAGATATCAGAAATTTTTACAGATATCCCTGGAATTCTGTTTAGATGAATAATTTATATTTATTATTTGCATGGTATCTTGATTGATATAGTCATTCTCTATAATAATAAATATAGGTATGCACTATCAGGTTTTCCTATTACTTTATGTGAATTACAGTAGAATACAATATTAGAATTAATGTAGAAAGCTGGATACACTTGTGTATAGTAATTGAATAGGAATTCTTGTATAAAAGTGTATTAATCATTTAAAGGAGCAAAGCGCTTTCGACTTTCGTCATCTTCAGTGCTTCCTGCAAAGTAGGTACTTACTCCATTTGAATTAGGAGATCATGAACTTAAAAGGATATTAATAAATAGATTATGAACTTTGGAAAATTATGAGTTTTGAGTAGTTACAAAGTCAGGTAACAGGGAGACATTACAATTAGAGAAGACATCACAGTTAAAAGTATTAACAAAACTTTTTAGGCTTAATTTAACAATTTTTCCAATTTACTTTCTCTACATTCTGTATCTGATAACACGAAAACAGATCATTTCTTAACTTTGTTAAACTTTTGTATTTCTCAAGAATTCTTCTAATTTAATAATAAATTCTACCAACAGCCTGAGGGTCTAGCAATGGGTAATCCTTTGTCACTCTTTCTGGCGGACGTTTTTATGGAGAATTTGAAGAATTCCTTTATCATTGATAAAATTAAAAATGAATTAAAATGGTACCGTTATGTTGATGATTGTTTGGTTCTCATCGAAGGCAACATTAACGTTGCACATGAGATTTTGAACTCCCTCAATAATTTACACCCAAAAATAAAATTCACATTGAAATAGAAACTGATAATAAATTAAATTGTCTAGATTCAACTATTACTATTATCGATTGTGAATGCAGATTTTGCGTTGCTGAATACGTATAACCAGCTGCCTTGGAAGGTTGTTTGATAATTTTTTAAATTATTAAAGAATTTTCCTTGTTCACTTTATGTTATGTATGAAATTGAACATGGTCGACTAGTATGTTTTTCATGATTTGATTGTTGTATTTTGCGTATTAAGCGACTAGAATATTCGGAGCGCGCTCCCGTGAGTATATCCAAAGGTTTTAAATCACTATGTTAGTGTGCCCTGGAATCATATACACCACTGTTGTAGAGTAGATATCTTCATATCAGGAGGTACGTGTTTAAGCGACGAATTTCTGCATTTTCAGTCTAAGCGGTGAATTGTTGTTTCCAAATATCTTTGGTGGGATGGCGCTCTGGATTGTTATCCAGCCAGTGTTACTGACCACGATTTGTATTGGGGAACAATTAGAAATTTGTTAATTCACTCCGAGTCAAATAAGCTGCACTGATGAGATCTAATAAGATCGAAACAGCTGTATGTAGATTTTGAGTCGGGGTGACTTGACAATTTCTATAATTCACCGTTGGATTGTGAATGCAGATTTTGCGTTGCTGAATACGTATAACCAGCTTCCTTGGAAAGTTGTTTGATAATTTTTTTAATTATTGAAGAATTTTCCTTGTTCACTTTATGTAATATTACAAAATTAATAATAAATTGGAATTCTCGATTTATAGAAAACCTTCCCAGACAGACCATGTGATCCCTTTCAATTCTAGTCACCCCATGCAACACAAAATGGCTGCCTTTAATTGTTATATCAATAGACTATTAAATATACTCCTTTAACCCTAGTTAAATATGAAGAAGAAGTTAACATTATCAACAGATTGCTGCCAACAATGGCTATCAACCTTCAATAATTAATAGATTAATTCATAAATTCAAATACAGAATAGACAGAAGACTTGCTACTTTAACGTTAGTGCTGATATTTCTCCTACCTACAAATATTTTTCCATGCCTTTTTTGATCCTAACTTGACATTTTTAAATTCATACAAGAAATCATTCCTAGTACTAAAATTTCCATTATATCCTGCAACAAGTTGAGTAACTTATTAGTGAATTACAAAGATAGAATTAATAAATTAAGAATAAGTGGTGTTTACAGGCTTAACTGTTCTGATTGCTCTGCTTCCTACATAGGCCGAACATGCAGGCCTCTCATAACACAGCAGCATTTGGAAATCATTTAAAATTTAACAATCATAATTTTAGCCCATATAGTAGGTGATTCAAAAATTTTATACCAAATTAATGATAGAAATTTTCTCAGATTGGATTGTTTGAAGAACTGGAAATTTCCAAAGAACGTTTCAATAATGAACACTGCTTGAATTCTCAGGTAAACACATACAGAGATTCCTTCCTCTCCATAAAATTATTCTTCAGATTGTTTTCACATTTCCTTTTCATTAACTTTCTTATTTTATCAGGTTTTCACTTTTTCTGTTCAAATATTTATTTTATTTTACTACCTTAGGTTGTTATCAGCAAATTTTATTCATTGACTTTGACAGATATGTAATTGTTTGTCTTAAAGTTGATTACACATGTCCACGTGGCCGTTTTATTTTTCGGACTTTATTTTGTTGAATTAAGCCTAAAAAGTGTTGTTAATACTTTTAACTGTGGTGTCTTCTCTAATTGTAATGTCTTCCTGTTACCTGACTTTGTAAGTACTCAAAATTCATAATTTTCCAAATTTCATAACCTATTTATAACTCCTTTTAAGTTCATGATCTC
>JARQZK010001540.1:292500-325545 GCA_030704885.1 Cynegetis impunctata | reverse complement strand
TTTTGATTTAAATATAAAGGAAGATGTTTTGAAAATAATATCATAAATAAATTACATACATATTGCATTCACCAGATTTGATCACTTTAAGATTTTATCTTAACCTAGAATGCATAGAATTGCCAATATGGCTTGGACTGCCAATGTAGATTTCTACTATTGGGATCTGACATGTCAGCTGGCGATCTCTGGCGGCCAAATGGATGAAGTTTTTATTTCCAACGTCATGCAATTGCATGACAAGACAAGTTTTTGATTTCTTACAAATGAGGTCGCAAAAGGTGTATCATGGAAAGTGTTAATTCTGCAAAACGTAGAATCAGCAAGTCTAGAGTGAGTTGTTGCGTGAAAAATTGTAATTCTAAAGCATATACAAATGTATTAGCTTTCATTGGTTTCCGAAGCCAAACAAATATTTTGTATTGAGAGAAAATCATTTTGGAGAAAAGGAAAAGATTGATTTATTGAAGGTATGGAAAATCAATCTAAAAAAGAATCACACAACTCCTTGGATGACGGTGTGTTCTTTGCATTTTACAAAAGAAAATTACATTCTTCCAGGTAATTAAGTCCTATGATTGAAACTTACATTAGTTCCCTTTATCAATGAAAATTACAGATGCTGCAGCGAAAACATTTTAAATTGTTTTATCTGTGTTGCCTGGAAATTTATTGGTACTATTAGAAGAAACTTTTACATGTATACTACTAAATAAATGTTTTTCGTGAACTTTCGAAAACATTTTGCCCAAAGTTCTTCAGAAATAATTAATTTTTAGCCTTGGATAAAGAATCATCAATAAAAAGTTTTGAAATATGTTTATTGATAATTGCCCATCATATCTGGCCGATTATAAACTTCCTGCATAAAAAGCTCCAATTCATAGTTTCATATTACTTAAACAAATACAGTTGATTTAGACTAGGTATTTTACACTTCAAATTAAATCAAATCAAAATAGATAAGCAAAAAGCAGTAAAGTTCACGATACCAGGCCTCGAATTCTCTTCATTTTTCTCGCATTGTCTTATGAATTTGGATCTTTCCAGCCTATATTTTCGCTGGAGTAAATTTTCACCTACATAAAGCTTCACACTTTCGCTCGAAACTAACATTGTTATAGGAAAAACTCAAAAAACTTTCAAATATCTCATATAACTCCTCGTGTTGAAAGTTGGTTTTGAGACGCCATGTTTTAACGTTATCATCTCCGCCTCCATGTCAGATCCCAATACCTCACTTAGTCATAAGAAAGATATTGCTCCTGCTATAATAGGATGAGGATGAGTTATTGTCTATAGAAGGTACTTCTTCGATACTCCAGAATTGATGTGAAATATAACTAAGTGTATTATCTTCAAATTGATTACTGTGAATAGGGAGAAACGATTTCACTTGCGATGTAACAAAAACATGTGTTCTGCCCATGAGCGTTCAACCAAATATTGTGTTCAACGTAACAGGTTCATATAATTTTCCAGTAATTCTACCATCTAGCAAAATATAAGGAAAATAATTACGACCCAGTAGAATATCTATCTGATCTGATTTAAAATATTCAGGACCTGCAAGCAATAGATTTGAAAACTGATTCACAAGATTGTTTGATGATGCAGAAACCACAGGCATTTTATCACATATTTTGTCAACCACGACGGCATTATTATATTTAATGATACTTAAGGATAAACCAGGATCATATTTTATACCGTATTGCAGACTTTGCTGATGTACACGTTTTATGCTATTCTTGTTCCACAAGAGAAATATTATTTCATTTCTAATATGAAGCTTCGCTGCTATTACCTCTGAAATTCTTTGAATTAAGAAATAAGAAAACGTTTATTAAAACTTAGTTTCCACTATATTAACAACAAATGACAATTGTTAGTAGAAAGGATTGACCCAGAGCCATTAAAATTGATTGATGATGACAGTTCCAGGAAGTCGTCTATTGTTCCTATTGTTTGGGCCGGTCTATTGTTCGAGGGCAGGTGTGCAGTCTTTTGTTCCTATTGTTTCTATTGTTAGGGCAGGTGTTCAGGACAGGACCGTATTAACTAATGATTGAGGGTCGTGAGAATTTACAAATTTAGACCAAAATTCGTATGAAATCCACCCCCTGACATTCGACATGGTCAGGTATTTCTAAGAAAACACACAAAAGGTTGACGTGAATATCTCTTTGGCCGGTCTATTGTTCCTATTGTTTCTTTTGTTAGGGCAGGTGTTCGAGACAGGACCGTATTAACTAATGATTGATGATCGTGAGAATTGATAATTTTTTCAAATTTAGACCAAAATTCGTAAATCGTATGAAATCCACCCCTGACATTAGATAAGTTATTCAACGAGAGCAGGTATTTCTAAGAAAACACACACACACAAACGGTGGAATAATACCACAAAACTTGGAGGGGGTAAGGGCTTAAGAACAGCTCACTGCAAACAAATAGGCAGTCATTCTTCAATATCTACCAGCAGTTAAATACCATGTACAATAAAAACGAGACTGTTCGATCGCAAAGATGGCTATCGAAATCGGAGAAATCAAGGAAAGCAGTGCAAGAAACGAGAACTCAGAAGAAATACACCACCGGCTACCACTACACGCCGCAAACGTCATCAATAGATGGTAATTACAGTTCAATAAACATGGTTCCTTATCCTGAAGATGTGTACCACAACACCGTAAATCGTAGGATGGAGCGTGAGATGCATCGGCTCGTGAGTGAAGACATATACAATTTGAATCTCTCAGGCAGTAAATATGTAAGCATTGGTCTGGATCCTTTCAATGATTTTCAATGTTTACTTAGAATATGTCGACATGGTTATCTTGATTTCATTTCATTCACGAAAAAAGAAGTAGATGAACTTACTGTTAAAATGCCTGGGATACTGAAGGAGTTGGCGAAAACCAAAGAAATTGAAGTATATCTGGATACAATTGGATTATATTCACTGTATTCTACATGTAACAACGTGTTGATATTCAAGGAAAGTAACTTCCCAAAACTTTTTCTGGCTGTTGATTCTTTAAAAACTCTTGCAGCAGGCATGAATCTCTTTGTGTACGGAAGATGGATGAAAAATTGAAAGTGACGATGCTATTACCCGGTATTGCACAATTGATTATTTCGCAGATTTCATTCTCACTGAAATGCGTAAGCAACATTTACGTGTAATCGATATACAAACTTGTGCTGAATTCATAAAAATGAGTTACAATGACTCACCTCATATGTATGAATTGCTTGTGAAATATTATTACAATATTGAGAATATTGTATTGGATAGTGTAAGCTGGTAGTTATATTATTGTATATAAATATGATTAAATGTATGATATTATATAAAAATAAACTTAATCAGAAAATTTATTTATCTAATTACAAACCTTTTTATTTGAAACACTAAATTATTTAAAAAAATGTAATTTGTACATTCGTTTACAAGCATTATAACAGGTCTCTCATACTAGAGGAAAAAAAGAGTACACATATAAATTTTTAAAAAACCTAAATCCCATGTGTGATAAATCAGTTGTAAATATCGTATATTATTACGATGAATGACGGACAGCTTTTTGAATAAGAAAACTTTTCATATAAAATATAGACAAAACCTCCTAGTGTTTAAAAATTATGATACTAATACGATCAGTATTATATAAAATAAATTGATAGGAAGTTAAGTATTATGTATTTAATTCAACTTAGATTATAAATTATAACCCATACTTTGTATGAAGTAGTAATAAAGTTAAATTATTAATTCATTCTATTAATTCATTCTATTATTCTACATTGAAAATTTAATAATTTTATAATTGTATACATACTTTTAAACAATCACATACCTTGCCAGGCCAAAAAAAGCCCACACATATCTATACTAAACGGATAAAATTGAATATATGATTCATGCATTCATTGTATAAATGATTCATCCATGCGTTCAATTTGGAGAACATCGAAATTAAATAACTTATGCAATTTTTATAAGATTTATGAAATTTTTTCATGAATAACATCTGGAATATTTAATTTTTTTGTAAAAACACGTTCGTACAATACGTTTTGAATAGGATTTGCATATCCTACCTCTCTTGTGGGTGTCTACGTAGCCAAATTTCAAGTTAATCGGGTGCATAATATATATATATATATATATATATATATATATATATATATATATATATATATATATATATATATATATATATATATATATATGTTAACGGTATCCCTTTACACTTCCTTTACGCTCCCCCATCATTGATGTAAATATCGTATATTATTACGATGAACGACGGCCAGCTTTTTTGAATAAGAAACTTTTCATATAAAATATAGACAAAATCTCCTAGTGTTTAAAAATTATGATGCTAATACGATACTTTAGAATGTTTCACTGTAGAAATAGAAAGAAATAATAATAACACTGTCTTGAAATTGCATATTGGTTTGAAATATGGGATAAGAGATTGCTTTTCAAATATAAATAATAGTATTCGACTTTGAAACTATGCAAATGATCAGTTGTAAATATCGTATATTATTACGATGAATGACGGACAGCTTTTTGAATAAGAAAAACTTTTCATATGAAATATAGACTAAACCTCCTAGTGTTTAAAAATTATGATACTAATACGATCAATATTATATAAATAAATTGATAGGAAGTTAAGTATTATGTATTTAATTCAACATAGATTATAAATTATAACCCATACTTTGTATGAAGTAGTAATAAAGTTAAATTATTAATTCATTCTATTATTCTACATTGAAAATTTAATAATATGTATAAGTGTACGCATACTTTTAAACAATCACATACCTTGCCGTGCCAAAAAAGCCCACACACATCTATACTAAACGGATAAAATTGTTATTGAATATATGATTCATGCATTCATTGTATAAATGATTTATCCATGCGTTCAATTTGGTGAACATCGAAATTAAATAACTTATGCAATTTTTATAAGATTTATGAAATTTTTTCATGAATATCATCTGGAATATTTAATTTTTTTGTAAAAACACGTTCGTACAATACGTTTTGAATAGGATTTGCATATCCTACCTCTCTTGTGGGCGTCTACGTAGCCAAATTTCAAGTTAATCGGGTGTAATAATATATATATATATTATATAATATATATCTACTATAATATATATAATATATAGTAATATTAATATAAGTTAACGGTAATCCCTATACAACCCCTTTACGCTCCCCATCATTGATGTGAATATCGTATATTATTACGATGAACGACGGACAGCTTTTTGAATCAGAAAAACTTTTCAAATAAAATATAGACAAAATCTCCTAGTGTTTTAAAAATTATGATGCTTATACGATACTTTAGAATGTTTCACTGTAGAAATAGAAAGAAATAATAATAACACTCTCTTGAAATTGCATATTGGTTTGAAATATGGAATAAGAGATTGCTTTTCAAATATAAATAACAGTATTCGACTTTAGAACTATGCAAATGAAAAACGCTATATAAAATATCGAACGAACATAAATGTTAAACTTTTTCATATAGGTAAGAAACCCACATTACTTTACTTTCCACGACCCCCACCATTCCTCTATGCTTACCTGTTATTGTGCAATCTCCGAAAATTACCGAAGAAACCCGAACTTCTGTACACGATTGTTGTGAATAAAAGCGTCTAAAATATTAGAAATAAAGATATCCGGTAATTATAAACATATAATAGTACCTAGTCCTCCAAAATGAAATTGATGTATTTCATATTGCTTTAATCATTTATATTGGCCAAACTCATAAACTTATCAATCAAAACTGTTATTCAATCAAATCTTTTTAGATGTAATTACGAACAAAAATCTGAAATTTCATAAAACCTATTAGGTAATTATATGAATATAAATAATTAATTGAATTTATGATTCCTGGTTACCTTTTACTAATGATTTGTATATTCAATTTGGTGAGATTGAATAATTTATTGAACTTTTGTAATATAAGATTCACAAATTTTTTTTATGGAAGAACAAAATAATTTAAGTAACTATTTTCCTATAAAATGCATGAAATTCATCAGATCCATCAGATTTTATTTCTTTGATTGGGCAGAATGCGAAATTTTTTATTATAGTTCGCATATTTTCTTTTTTAGACAAAACCTCCTAGTGTTTAAAAATTATGATACTAATACGATCAACATTATATAAATAAATTGATAGGAAGTTAAGTATTATGTATTTAATTCAACTTAGATTATAAATTATAACCCATACTTTGTATGAAGTAGTAATAAAGTTAAATTATTAATTCATTCTATTATTCTACATTGAAAATTTAATAATTTTATAATTGTATGCATACTTATAAACAATCACATACCTTGTTAGTCAAAAAAAATCCCACACACATCTATACTAAACGGATAAAATTGTTATTGAATATATGAGTCCTACATTAATCGTATAAATGATTTGTCCATGCATTCAATTTGGTGAACATCGAAATTAAATAACTTATGCAATTTTTATAAGATTCATGAAGAACAAAATAACTTAGGGAACTTTATTACAGAAAATTTATTTATCTAATTACAAACCTTTTTATTTGAAACACTAATTTATTTTAAAAAATGTCAAATATTAGGAGTAAATAAAACGTAGACGATAAATGTATACGATTGATGAATATCTTAAAATCATAACATTACTAGAAATACTGTTTTAGAAAATATAAACATGTATTCGATTCGGAAAGAATAAAATATAGAGGATAAACATATCCAACGATAAGTATATTTTTATGAAATAAAAGAATTCTTTTTGAATATAAATAATTTTATTTGAATTTAGAACTCTACACATGAAAAACGCTGTATAAAATGATGCTCAATGTTTTTTCTGAGAAATTGTTCAATTACTTACGCAATTATTAAATCTGGTAAAACATATGAATTACATAACTTGCTTGTGAAACATAAAACTACTTTTGAAAGATATGAAACTTTATTACCAAATTTGGCAGAAAGTTCATAAAATATATTTCACAACTTGAAAAGTTGGGTAGGCTACCGAAATTTTCAGGAAGCAGACGTCTTTTATTAAATTGTACCGAATAAATTTTAGATTCTGGTTGCTACACTATATGATAATTTTGATAACGTGCTATTTTTTCTAGGGATCTGAAAATCGTTCACAAAACTCTTGAATTTTTAGGAAGTTTTTCCCGTTGATCGCAAAAACTGTTGAAAAAGATTTTCCGAAATATCATTACATACCTTTGAAAGTACTATTCCATATATTTAGTTTTGATCATTAATTACTACAATTAGATGACCATCAGCTATTTTCTAGTTTTAATTTCAAAAATTGAATTTACGTATTCTGCAAATAACCCGTCCTTTTGTTTCTTGAAAAATCAAAAATTGATATGATTGAAACTTTTTTCGTATACATGAAACGGTTCGAATGCTTAAATAGACTTTATGGAACTTTTTTTCATATAAGATTCACAAAAATTTTTATGGAAAAACAAAAATAACTTTGCATGCAATAAGATGCCTGAAATTTTTTTCATCAGATTTTATTTCTTACGGCTTGCTCAGGGAACGCATTCATAAGTGAAAAAATTTTGAATTTGTATTATTTTATCATTGACAGTTTACACGCGATCTAAGTTATATTTGATAAACTCACTAGAACGTATGCTAATCTGTGAAAAATGTTAGTATGTTTCTTTGCTCTTATTAGTGGTTTCTGATGATGCCGTCCTCGTTGAATACGCTGATTGTTCACCTGTTGTGCTTCCAAGTTGGTTGAAGTGAAGTGGAGGGAGTCTCTATGAACCAACCTTACCACTTTCGACTAGATATGCACGTTTCTGGTCGATCACAACAATAAAGCACTTGCACGTTATCGATTAATGTTCACTGATCCGATTATTCGGATTTATTGATCAATATCCGTATCGATTGACCAAATGTTGAGCGTTATAGAGTTGTGGCCTGTATATGTACGTTTTTTATAGATAAACACCATGGTGTATTTAGATATATATTTTATGTTAAAATTGAGATGATATATACACAAGGGTGACTAAGAATTGACGTCTTGTTACTGTCTCTTAGCGTCTCTTGTTCGTATTTTCGCTACCTGATCCTACCATCGCACACCCTAAAAGCCAGGGCAGGGATAACAATTTTTTGCGTTCTAACTTATTTCTTCGTTCAAAAATATTTTTAATCATTGCAACAGGTTTTTGTACTGATATGCGACACTTTTTTGCAAAAGATATCTGAGCGATGCAAAAAAAATTAACATATGCATAGTTTAACTGTTGCGATGATTAAAAATATTTTTGAACGAAGAAATAAGTTAGAACGCAAAAAATTGTTATCCCTGCCCTGGCTTTTAGGGTGTGCGATGGTAGGATCAGGTAGCGAAAATACGAACAAGAGACGCTAAGAGACAGTAACAAGACGTCAATTCTTAGTCACCCTTGTGTATATATCATCTCAATTTTAACATAAAATATATATATCTAAATACACCATGGTGTTTATCTATAAAAAACGTACATATACAGGCCACAACTCTATAACGCTCAACATTTGGTCAATCGATACGGATATTGATCAATAAATCCGAATAATCGGATCAGTGAACATTAATCGATAACGTGCAAGTGCTTTATTGTTGTGATCGACCAGAAACGTGCATATCTAGTCGAAAGTGGTAAGGTTGGTTCATAGAGACTCCCTCCACTTCACTTCAACCAACTTGGAAGCACAACAGGTGAACAATCAGCGTATTCAACGAGGACGGCATCATCAGAAACCACTAATAAGAGCAAAGAAACATACTAACATTTTTCACAGATTAGCATACGTTCTAGTGAGTTTATCAAATATAACTTAGATCGCGTGTAAACTGTCAATGATAAAATAATACAAATTCAAAATTTTTTCACTTATGAATGCGTTCCCTGAGCAAGCCGTAAGAAATAAAATCTGATGAAAAAAATTTCAGGCATCTTATTGCATGCAAAGTATATTTTGTTTTACCTTAAAAATTGTTGTGAATCATATATGAAAAAAAGTACCATTAAGTCTATTAAAGCATTCGCACCGTTTTATGTATACGAAAAAAGTTTCAATCATATCAATTTTTGATTATTCAAGAAACAAAAGGACGGGTTATTTGCAGAATACGTAAATTCAATTTTTGAAATTAAAAACTAGAAAATAGCTGATGGTCATCTAATTGTAGTAATTAATGATCAAAACTAAATATATGGAATAGTACTTTCAAAGGTATGTAATGATATTTCGGAAAATCTTTTTCAACAGTTTTTGCGATCAACGGGAAAAACTTCCTAAAAATTCAAGAGTTTTGTGAACGATTTTCTGATCCCTAGAAAAATAGCACGTTATCAAAATTATCATATAGTGTAGCAACCAGAATCTAAAATTTATTCGGTACAATTTAATAAAAGACGTCTGCTTCCTGAAAATTTCGGTAGCCTACCCAACTTTTCAAGTTGTGAAATATATTTTATGAACTTTCTGCCAAATTTGGTAATAAAGTTTCATATCTTTCAAAAGTAGTTTTATGTTTCACAAGCAAGTTATGTAATTCATATGTTTTACCAGATTTAATAATTGCGTAAGTAATTGAACAATTTCTCAGAAAAAACATTGAGCATCATTTTATACAGCGTTTTTCATGTGTAGAGTTCTAAATTCAAATAAAATTATTTATATTCAAAAAGAATTCTTTTATTTCATAAAAATATACTTATCGTTGGATATGTTTATCCTCTATATTTTATTCTTTCCGAATCGAATACATGTTTATATTTTCTAAAACAGTATTTCTAGTAATGTTATGATTTTAAGATATTCATCAATCGTATACATTTATCGTCTACGTTTTATTTACTCCTAATATTTGACATTTTTTAAAATAAATTAGTGTTTCAAATAAAAAGGTTTGTAATTAGATAAATAAATTTTCTGTAATAAAGTTCCCTAAGTTATTTTGTTCTTCATGAATCTTATAAAAATTGCATAAGTTATTTAATTTCGATGTTCACCAAATTGAATGCATGGACAAATCATTTATACGATTAATGTAGGACTCATATATTCAATAACAATTTTATCCGTTTAGTATAGATGTGTGTGGGATTTTTTTTGACTAACAAGGTATGTGATTGTTTATAAGTATGCATACAATTATAAAATTATTAAATTTTCAATGTAGAATAATAGAATGAATTAATAATTTAACTTTATTACTACTTCATACAAAGTATGGGTTATAATTTATAATCTAAGTTGAATTAAATACATAATACTTAACTTCCTATCAATTTATTTATATAATGTTGATCGTATTAGTATCATAATTTTTAAACACTAGGAGGTTTTGTCTAAAAAAAAAATATGCGAACTATAATAAAAAATTTCGCATTCTGCCCAATCAAAGAAATAAAATCTGATGGATCTGATGAATTTCATGCATTTTATAGGAAAATAGTTACTTAAATTATTTTGTTCTTCCATAAAAAAATTTGTGAATCTTATATTACAAAAGTTCAATAAATTATTCAATCTCACCAAATTGAATATACAAATCATTAGTAAAAGGTAACCAGGAATCATAAATTCAATTAATTATTTATATTCATATAATTACCTAATAGGTTTTATGAAATTTCAGATTTTTGTTCGTAATTACATCTAAAAAGATTTGATTGAATAACAGTTTTGATTGATAAGTTTATGAGTTTGGCCAATATAAATGATTAAAGCAATATGAAATACATCAATTTCATTTTGGAGGACTAGGTACTATTATATGTTTATAATTACCGGATATCTTTATTTCTAATATTTTAGACGCTTTTATTCACAACAATCGTGTACAGAAGTTCGGGTTTCTTCGGTAATTTTCGGAGATTGCACAATAACAGGTAAGCATAGAGGAATGGTGGGGGTCGTGGAAAGTAAAGTAATGTGGGTTTCTTACCTATATGAAAAAGTTTAACATTTATGTTCGTTCGATATTTTATATAGCGTTTTTCATTTGCATAGTTCTAAAGTCGAATACTGTTATTTATATTTGAAAAGCAATCTCTTATTCCATATTTCAAACCAATATGCAATTTCAAGAGAGTGTTATTATTATTTCTTTCTATTTCTACAGTGAAACATTCTAAAGTATCGTATAAGCATCATAATTTTTAAACACTAGGAGGTTTTGTCTATATTTTATATGAAAAGTTTTCTTATTCAAAAAGCTGTCCGTCATTCATCGTAATAATATACGATATTTACAACTGATTTATCACACATGGGATTTAGGTTTTTTAAAAATTTATATGTGTACTCTTTTTTTCCTCTATTATGAGAGACCTGTTATAATGCTTGTAAACGAATGTACAAATTACATTTTTTTAAATAATTTAGTGTTTCAAATAAAAAGGTTTGTAATTAGATAAATAAATTTTCTGATTAAGTTTATTTTTATATAATATCATACATTTAATCATATTTATATACAATAATATAACTACCAGCTTACACTATCCAATACAATATTCTCAATATTGTAATAATATTTCACAAGCAATTCATACATATGAGGTGAGTCATTGTAACTCATTTTTATGAATTCAGCACAAGTTTGTATATCGATTACACGTAAATGTTGCTTACGCATTTCAGTGAGAATGAAATCTGCGAAATAATCAATTGTGCGATACCGGGTAATAGCATCGTCACTTTCAATTTTTTCATCCATCTTCCGTACAAAGAGATTCATGCCTGCTGCAAGAGTTTTTAAAGAATCAACAGCCAGAAAAAGTTTTGGGAAGTTACTTTCCTTGAATATCAACACGTTGTTACATGTAGAATACAGTGAATATAATCCAATTGTATCCAGATATACTTCAATTTCTTTGGTTTTCGCCAACTCCTTCAGTATCCCAGGCATTTTAACAGTAAGTTCATCTACTTCTTTTTTCGTGAATGAAATGAAATCAAGATAACCATGTCGACATATTCTAAGTAAACATTGAAAATCATTGAAAGGATCCAGACCAATGCTTACATATTTACTGCCTGAGAGATTCAAATTGTATATGTCTTCACTCACGAGCCGATGCATCTCACGCTCCATCCTACGATTTACGGTGTTGTGGTACACATCTTCAGGATAAGGAACCATGTTTGTTGAACTGTAATTACCATCTATTGATGACGTTTGCGGCGTGTAGTGGTAGCCGGTGGTGTATTTCTTCTGAGTTCTCGTTTCTTGCACTGCTTTCCTTGATTTCTCCGATTTCGACAGCCATCTTTGCGATCGAACAGTCTCGTTTTTACTGTACATGGTATTTAACTGCTGGTAGATATTGAAGAATGACTGCCTATTTGTTTGCAGTGAGCTGTTTTTAAGCCCTTACCCCCTCCAAGTTTTGTGGTATTATTCCACCGTTTGTGTGTGTGTGTTTTCTTAGAAATACCTGCTCTCGTTGAATAACTTATCTAATGTCAGGGGT
Source organism: Cynegetis impunctata (assembly GCA_030704885.1). Classification (NCBI taxonomy): domain Eukaryota; kingdom Metazoa; phylum Arthropoda; class Insecta; order Coleoptera; family Coccinellidae; genus Cynegetis; species Cynegetis impunctata. Next base: position 312,964 of record JARQZK010001540.1, on the reverse strand, counting down.
GGATTTCATACGATTTACGAATTTTGGTCTAAATTTGAAAAAATTATCAATTCTCACGATCATCAATCATTAGTTAATACGGTCCTGTCTCGAACACCTGCCCTAACAAAAGAAACAATAGGAACAATAGACCGGCCAAAGAGATATTCACGTCAACCTTTTGTGTGTTTTCTTAGAAATATTACCCACGTCGAATGTCAGGGGTGGATTTCATACGAATTTTGGTCTAAATTTGTGAAAAAATTCAATTCTTACGACCCTCAATCATTAGTTAATACGGTCCTGTCCTGAACACCTGCCCTAACAATAGAAATAATAGGAACAAAAGACTGCACACCTGCCCTCGAACAATAGACCGGCCCAAACAATAGGAACAATAGACGACTTCCTGGAACTGTCATCATCAATCAATTTTAATGGCTCTGGGTCAATCCTTTCTACTATTGTTTCGACAAAACAGCGTCTTCATAAGATTTAGTTACAAACTAATGTAAAGATAAGATTGTAACTAAATCTGATGACTTTGAATTAAATGAGATTTTGCCAAACCGTCAAATATGTTAAGCTATTAATAGCAAAACATTAGTCAAATATGATGTATCTATCATTTTTCGCAAGACCGTTGAAAGATACTTCATGTTTCTTTGAGATCGTAGGTACTTGCATTGAATGTAAGAGTTGAATTTAAAGCATTATTCTAATTCGATTTTGAATGATATCCTTGATGCAAAAGAGTGTGATGACTCTTCACACGACATCTATTAACTGAAAAACAATTTGTCAAGTAATGAGACGTTGCTAAAAGGTTTATACAAGCATTGAGTTCGAAACGTTCTTGAGGTTGCTTTTAGTTGAAATCAGGACACTGGTAGATACGTGGGCACCTTTAAAAAGATAAAAATTTTTAAATAATTTATTAGATTCCTGTTCCTCTTGAGATATCGTGCATACTAAAAAGGAAATTGGTTGAAAAGGTGCTTGAGATTTTATCTTACAATTAGTACTCCTATCAATTTTATGGACTGGTTGAGGTTCAGATCCAAGTGAAATGGACTCGATCGCTAATCAATGCTTGTGAAGAAGAATGAGCGATTTCGTAATTGTGGTCCAGTAACGTAACACAATCAACTAATGAATGTTTTTCCACTTTCATTAGTTAGATAGTATCAAGATAGAAGTATTGAAATATAGAAAGAATTGAATTTTAAAATATTAGTTGAGTTTTAATTTTCATGAATTAATGAGTCGTATGCATAATTGAGTGAGGAAATTTTTATAATTCTATCGGAATCCTGAAGATCTATTTTAGGCAATTCAACATTACTGTTAGAAAGATGACCCAGATGTGAAACTGAGATAGATTGATTAGTTCGAATCTCATCTTGACGATCGAAGATTTTCGAATAAAGATTCCTAATAAACCTTTTTTTCTTTTATTAAATAATTTCTGCATTATCCTGAACAGAAACAAATGAAATTTTGGATCTTGCGATATACATTTACAAAAGTTGGCAACTTTCTTTAGGTGGAGCAGCACCTTGAGGCATTTACTGAAGAAATTGAAATTTGTCGAAGAGCTAGAGTGCGTAATACTTTTCCTTCATCACCAGCCATTTCAAATTACTTACTAGTAAAATATAAAAAAGTTAAGTATCTACTGTCAATTTGATGTGCGAAGTGTATACTTAAAGTTATTCGCAAAGTAGAAGCAGAGGCATATACATATTAAACTGAAGCGAATAATGACTATTCCTACCTATGAAATTGAATCCATACTTGAAGTGATAAACTGAAACAAAATGTTAATATGTGCTATTGCCTATCACTAGATAAGGTCTCCAGTAAGAAAATGCGGAATTAATCGATAAATAATAGCGTAAAAGTAATAAATTACTGAAACTGAATATTCCGTTCGCCAAGAAATGAACACAATATAAAATTCATTAATTCTACTTCAAGCATCGGATTATTAAGAGTTTCGAAATTTTAATTGTACAAATCTTCTATTTCGAAAACTTATTGAATTAATTGGTAAATTGAAGGGTTTTAAAATCCGGCTCGAAGTACCAAAAATGTTCCGTAGCGGACTATAAAAGGGAACGCTAGTTGCTACTCTTACTTATTGAAACTGAAGTATGCATAAGATAAGTAAACGCAATAATTAAAGAACCTATCAAGTCAGAGAAAAATGAATCACCTAATAACTTACCACGAAATCTGGAACAGCTGAATAGGAATGCAAAAAATGGATATAAGGAAGCACTTATTCGAGTTTTTCGATTTTGTCTTGAGTATGCCGATCTATATGCGAATGCTCTTCATCTGCCGTTCTTCTTGCCAGGATGGTGAAAATGAGGGAGAGCGATAGGGAGTGTGGATTAAGTAAGAAAAGATTAGAAAATTACCTATAGGAATTAATAGGCGATTCCAAATGTGATATTGAAAAATAAAACCCACAAAATTTGATATCTCTTGAACTATCGAAGAATTTAATAATAATAATAATAATAAGAAGAAATATAATTACTGAACACATACTGTAATTCATTCTTGCAATAGTAAACATATTGGTCTTTAGTATTCCATATAACGGATTACTTAGATGGAAGTTCAGAACTATGATTCATCTGATTACTTATTAGGTATGTGAAGATTGTGATGGCACTCCACTTTTTTGAATACATAATTAAGCTCGGTGGTTTGCACATATATTGACTAAGATTATATAAAGAAGTTTTATAAATATTGCTTCACATTTTGATAGGCATTGATCAACATGATGATTTTTCATGTTAAATTTATAAAAAACTTATCACAAAAACTCATGAGCCAAATAGATATTGAAATTCCAGGTCAGATTTAATTTTCGTAATTAATCTATATGAATTTATTGAAGAATATGATATTTTTGAAGGATTTATTATTGTTATTCAAAAACGAATTAAGTTTTTATACAAATATATTTTATTGTACAATATACTTACAAACAATGAAGAAAGTAATAGGTTGAAAAATAACTACAGGTTTTTACTATATTCATTTATATTTTGACCCATATAAGTAAATGAAATTGATTTACACTATTTTGTATTTTATATAATGTACTATATTACTAGCTAGTGGTCTCCAGAGTTAATAACATCGCTAAAATATATTTCAATAAACTATAACAAATAAGTTAACCAAATTCAACTACATATACATTCATTTGATAATTCTTTCACTTTAGTACTATATCAGTATATATAATTATTGAAAAAATATTCTTATCTTTCTTGTAAGAACTCAATTCACAAATGAGCAATTGAATCAATCTCATACCAAAATTCTTTTTCTCTGGCATATCCCGGAGAGAAAACTAATACATCCTAAAAATCTCAGGAATTTTGATTCGAAAGGATGAGAGTAGAAGACCCTATGTTTTATATGAGAGTTCATTATTTTTGGTATCGATTTATTATTTAGTATTTGAGTTTAAGGATCATGATGGTCATTATGGTAGTATTTGAAATTAGTATTAGTGCGAGGAGTTAGGCGTGCATGATCATTATATCGTTAATTGAAGCCTGAATCAAATAAAAACTTTAAAAATTTTGGAAAACTTGGATGCATTGAGTAAATATTTGAAAAAATTCTAATTGACTATGTGCGTTATCATTTATTTCTTTCGGAGTACAACAGCAAATTATTAATTTACTGCCAAATACAGAAGATAATAGATAATGGTGTGAAAATTAATTTGAAATTTTTCAATTTCAGAATTGAATATATATTGAAACCTTAATCAACTTAGTAGAATTTAAAAAAAGTTTTTTCCGAGCAGAGAAATTTGTAGATTCTCTTCCATTCATCTGGAAATTACAGTTGGTATATGAAACTGAGTTTCCTTGTAATGAAGATTGTTGTACCAGTTATAGGACCTTAATTTACGAAAAGGTCTTATTATCATAACATAAATGCTTTCCGAGTGAAGAAAAAATCTTTTCTCTAGCCGTATCATTTAGTACTAAATAATATTTTATTCTTCAGAAAAAAATTGATATTAGATGACTTAAAACTAACTGCGAACATTAAAACGTGACGCAAAGGGGTGCAGATCTGAACAATTTACGACTCGATTTACTTTGAATAGTGGAGCTTTTTAATTTTATTTTGGTGCTTGGACCATAATCAACATTTTTACGTTACTATAACGACAAAGTATAACGATGTCATGATATCCTAATAGATAACCATTCTTATTCCAACATCCCTACTAAGCTTCAGTCAATGAAAAAATCATAATTACTTATGCTGTGATCAAAATCATGTGATTTTATATCAGTAAACTTTTTCAATTAACGAACATGTTATGAATTTGACAGTCATTATTAAAGGTAAACAAATGGAGATTTCTAATCTGTATTAGATTGAATCTTTGAAAAAAAATCTTAACTGTGCAACTAATTTCAAAATGCTCAGCTGAAAATTAAAATAAACTTTGAGTTTATCGAAACTAGACAAAATTATTTTAATTTTATTATATAAAAAATTTTACCTACGCGTTTGAATAATAAGTAATAGCACCTGATAAACTCTTAATAAAACTACCGGTCATATCTGTATTATTATTCGAAACAAATTCTGCTTGGATTCGCGTGAGTGATTGAAGTCTGTGCCACCTTGGAAATAATATTTAGGAAAAAAAATTAGTTCTGTAGTTTTAGAATAAACTCTTCACCGAGGATGAATATGAATGTTAACTGTTTGAAGAAACAAGTATGATCTGAATTATCTGGAAATTAATGTGATCGAATGAAGATTTTTTTGATATTCTGGTAATTATGGTTTCTTATAATTATATACCGATTTCATCGAAAATTAATTTCTGTTCGTCTCTTTTACGTATTTTTCTATTTAATATTCGAACGAAATTCTGGCTTCAATATGGAATCTACTATACAGACAAGTAGAAGAAAGTATTGTATAAGATGATGATGAATTCTCTACTCTTTATTTCCTGGCTTCAGTTGAGGAGTTTGAGCTGGTGTTGGATCATCTTGGTACATAGGGTTTCTTACTTCCATTTCTCCAGTCTGCGAAATAAATAAAATAAATTTTATCTCTGTCTATTTTTCAAAATATGTGAAAAGAAGATAAAGATAAGTTTGATAGTAGTTAACATGAGAGCGAATTAATGAGAACTCAACCTCCGTACAGAGTTGGGATAAAATAAGAAACCAAGTACGAATATTTACAAAAAGATAAAATAACTTCTATATGAAATGTGTCATTCAATGATGAGTGTTGTCATTTCGCTAGCGATATAAGATATTCTAGTTATTGCTAATAATCTCTTCCACATAACCACACCAATTTCCACTTGTCATTGAATTTGATCTATTGTCTATAATGGTAGGGGACGTAAGGTACGACGTGTAGTTCTCAGGACCATCCAATTTAAGATAACGTGCAATTTTCAAGAAACATGATCTAAAAATATGAATACCAACCACTTCATTGGTACTTCCTCTTATTATACCGTAAGAAAACTCAGTGAGAACTTACATTTTGAGGTCGAAAAGATAAAAATCCTGCTTCACCAAATGCACATAACTAATCGCATTACTTTCAGAAACAGTAAAACGTCGAGCTTTCACTGTCTTAGATGGCCGGATAGTAATAAGTAATTCATTTTCTTCGTCCTTGATGTTATGTAAGCGTATATAAAACAATTTATATCTTATACAAAAGCCTTCTCGCCTTCAAAAGTAAATACGTATTCTGTGAAACAAAGCCGCAAATCGTCTTCCTTGAATACATATAGCTTCTTAGCTAAGCCATTCTTGATAATTGGTTTCATAAATGCATGCATTTTCACAAATTATTTCATATCGACTTCCCGGTACATTTTTGCTTGTCCAGTTGTCCCCATCATTCCCAATATGCTTAAATTTGGTATCTAGAGTTGCTCTTAAGACAGAACATAATAAAACGAAAAGAATGTGAGTGTGTTCACTAAAAATTTGGACTTTTTAAAAACTTTGGGAAATGGAGTGACGGTGTAGTGAATGAGTGAAAATTTTCCAAAGATGTGAAAATTGAAGGATATTTACACTCCTATTTTCCGTCCAAATCAACAAAAATAAGCGGGTTCTTTTTGTACGTAGAAAGTGCAATTTGATGTATGATGTATAAACATGTTCTCTAACCGCCACCGTTTTTATGTAGGGATTTCTCTGTATTTTCATACTCGTCAGGTCAGTAATTCTCAACCACTGTGTCTCGACATTTTTGTGTATATTCTTGAAAAGTGCCGCCAGATTTTAGAAACTTATATAGTTAAAATTATAATGATTGTTTCGTTTTTTTCATTGTGTGCCGCCAAATTTTAAAATCGTTAAAAGTGTGCCTCGACAAAAAAAAGGTTGAGAATCACTGCTTGAGGTAATTGATGAATGAATAGAACTATTCGTTAGCACTTACAAGAAACATAAAAACAATATTCGAACGCTCAATTAATGAACAATCAAATTTCAATTATTCTTGTCTCTTTTACTTTGTCTTTATCTGAAACAAATTATGCATAGCCTGAGTGGGAATTAACTGATTATTTCGATACTAATATTTTGTCTTCCAGAACATCAGGAATTAACTGGTTGTTATATATTCATTTTTATGTGCCACATTATAGACTCCAACAATAACGCTCGTGGTGGTGTTATTTCTGAATAGGTTTCATCTTATCTAGCCAGCGACTATTTTCCGTTTGAATCGCATCTCAACCTGGTTCGCACTCAAAATGCGATTCACTTTGTGGTGATGATAGTTCGGCCAATTATCATCTCACAAAGTCAGGGACTATTTTCGTTCGAATTCTATATCGAAATGGTTCGCACTCAAGATGCGATGTAGTTCGAGATAGAGCTAACCGTCATTCTCTATAATATAACTTGCACTTCCCGTATCATCTCTTTGAGTGGAAAATATGACCTCAATGACGGATTTCTGCCGCTTACGTGTTTTTTAAAATTCGTGTGTAGGGAGATGGTTCATATTTTGAATTTTTCTAAAAAAAAGCATAGAGTATGATATAATAATGAATGAACCAAATTAGTCAAAGAGCACAATTTTTCTTAAAGTTTCAAAATTGATCATATCTTAAACACTTACAGGTGCAAATCCAGGGCATTCGTAAACAGTATAATCTCCCTCCTCATTCTCCTCATCTGTGTCAGCTTCTGACACGGAGCCATGTCGTTCGCCATTAGCTGCTCTAAAAACCACAGATTTTGTATTAGATGTACCTCAGCATTCAAATAACTGTCTGCTATAATACGTTCAATGAGTGTTTTTTCAATCAGAAGAAATTATATCAAATGCCGAATTACATTCTACTTAGGCTGCATAGTCTAGTCAACAAGTGTTTATTTGTTCGACTTTTTTCAGCAGTCTCGGAAAAATATGAGCAAGGTGTCATTCGATTCGGAATAGAAAGTAGATGTTTTTTGAAAAAAATAAGTTTCGCTCGTGAAAATTTTGAAAGTTATAAACGACTGAAAGAAAAAAGAGGGGTTTAGGTTCTTGAAAATATCTCAAAAATCAATTAAAAGAAGGTTTCAACTGTTGGAACTGTAGGATCAATAATTATAATTTTCTCAAAGAGATAAAAATACGGCCGGAAACGGCTAATCTGGCTTGCACAAAACACGTCCATTCAGGACACTTTAACAATAAACATTATTTAACCATATTAAATTCGAATATTGAGAAATGAAAAAATTCAGGCACTAACTGTATAGTTGAATGAACAATAATTCGGTGGCAAAAAATTTTTATCGCGATTTTTCAATTAGTTATACAATAGATAATTAATAATTTTTTGCTGCTTGAACAAGAACATTGCAAGTTGATAACTGTTGATCTGTGAATCTGAGATTTTTTTTCTTTCTTGCAGATAGTTTTGAAAGGCTTCTGAATAGATCACCGTTAAAATTTGGAAAGTTTCATTTTTCAGTGTTTTATCAATAATTTACGTAGTTGCAGAATAAAAAGAAAAATTAATCATAAAACTTTCTTCAATTCCCTTATGAACAACACATTTGTTTATAAGATTTTTTCATAAAAAATTTAAAAAACCCAAATTTATGTAGATTCCGATTATAAGAAACAGTTTTTTGAAATCATTAAAAATATAAAATTTTTTATTTTCAAACTACGTAAATTGTTAATAAAAACAGACAAATTGAAATTTTTTCAACGGGGATCTATTCCGAAGCCTTTCAAAAATAGCTCCAAGAAAGGAACAAAATCTCAGACCTATAGTTGAACAGTTATAACACCTACAATTTTCATATTCCTACCCAACAAAATTAATAATTAACAATTGCATAACTGATTGAAAAATCGTAATAAAAATTTGTTTGACACCGAATTATTGTTCATTCATCTATCCAGTAAGCGCCTCAATTTTCTCATACATGAATTTTTGTATTTAATATAGTTAAATCATGTTTATTGTTGAAGTGTCCAAAATGGCTTGAGTGGCGCAAGCCAGATTACACATTTTTGGTCGTATTTTTACTCTTCCGAGAAAATTATAAATATTGATCCTACAGTTTCGGTTTTTATAGAAAATTTCCTCCTCTTTTTGAATATTTTTTTAGATATCGAAAATCTCAATTGGTTTTTGAGTTATTTGCAGAAACTCCTCTTTTTATCTTTCAGTAAATTGTTTTTAACTTTTACAATTTTCGCGAGCGGAACTGTATTTTTCTGAAAAAATATCTACATTTTATTTCGAATCGAATGACACCTTGCTCATATTTTTCCGAAACTGCTGAAAAAAGTTGAGAAAAAATCACTTGTTGACTAGACTATCAAGGCCAAATATAATACCTATATATTATTCGAAATAATAAATATTAACCAAGACCTTCCTATTTATATGTTTCCATAGAATAAGAATTAAACACATTCCCATATTCATATCTATAAGTCTATTCAAAACCAAGTGGCAGCAAAAAACAAATACAGGAAGCATGAACATAATGCCAGGATCGCACTAACGCATCCCTCTCTTTCCAACTAAAATTTTAATTATTATATGTATAACGTTGTGATAATACTTTTTATGATTTTTTAATACTTTATCATAGAAATTTGTACTGAATCTTTACGAGGCTATGTAATAATTCTACACAAGATGGAAGAATTATATATATATATATATATATATATATATATATATATATATATATATATATATATATATATATATATATATATATATATATATATATATATATATATATATATATATATATATATATATATATATATATATATATATATATATATATATATATATATATATATATATATATATATATATATATATATATATATATATATATATATATATATATATATATATATATATATATATATATATATATATATATATATATATATATATATATATATATATATATATATATATATATATATATGTATATACGAGGATGTATTGATATCAATATATGAATAACAATAGATTACTAAAAGTGTCAGTGTAAAGTTTGACGTCAAAAAAGCAAACCAGAGTTACGCAATAAATTAAAAGGAAAAATATGTCCACCGAAATTGTGAAAATCGAAAAATTGGAGTTTCGAGCCATCATCAAGTACCTGTATTTAAAAGTGTTAAGAGGTAAGAAGATATGCTTAATACCCTTGGTGATCAATGTCCTTCGTATGCGACCGTGAAAAATTGGACTGCAAGCTTCAAAAGAGGTAAATTTTCAATTGAAGATGATGACCGATCGGGAAGGCCAGTTTCTGCATCAGTCCCCGAAAATATCGATGCAGTTCATGACATGATTTTAAAAGACCGCCGAATTGGGCTAAAACGGATATCTGAAGCAATGAATATTTCATACGAACGCGTTCATCTATAGTTCACGTCAATTTGGACATGAGAAAAATTGCTGGAAAATGGATCCCCAAATGTTTGAATGTTGACCAAAAGCGTGCAAGAGTAGTAGCATCACGTTCGATCTGTGCTCGATTTGAAAACGATGTAGACTTCTTAAACCGAATTGTTACTATGGATGAGACTTGGGTATATTTCTACGATCCAGAAACAAAGCAACAATCGATGGAATGGCGACACTCCGGTGTCGCCTAAGAAGTTTCGTGTCCAAAAATCTGCTGGAAAAGTTCTTGCTTCAGTTTTTTGGGATTGCCATGAAGTAATCATGATTGATTTTTTGGATAAGGGTAGAACAATAAGTGGAGCTTACTATTCGACATTACTGACCACTCTGCGGGAAAAAATTAGAGAGAAAAGACGCGGAAAGCTATCCAAAGGTGTTTTGTTTTTGCAGGACAACGCCCCTGCACACAAATCTCATGTTGCCATGCAAAAAATTCGTGATTTAGGGTTTGAATTACTAGAACACCCCCCTTATTCACCAGATTTAGCTCCGTCCGACTATCATCTCTTTCCTCAACTAAAAACAAGTTTAAAAGGTCGTAAATTTTCTTTCAACGAGGAGGTAATAAAAGCTGTTGAGGTCTGGTTTGCAGAGCAAGAAGAGAAATTTTTCTTTCTTGCGTCTAGAGACGTTGCAGGTTCGCAGTGATAAATGTATACAATTAAGAGGAGAATAAGTTGAGTAATAAAATATTTTGACATTGAAATTTTGTTTGGTTCTATAGTAGGCTAAGAATTTTTCAATATATCCTCGTATATATATATATATATATATATATTTATATAATATATATATATATATATATATATATATATATATATATATATATATATATATATATATATATATATATATATATTATTTTTATAATTCCAAAATTCACATATTGAAAATATAAGCCCGACTCTGTCGAAAAACACATGTCACGACTACAAATATTTTACAGCTGATTGACCAATTAATAGGGGTGCGTTATTCGTAATACATTGTGCATTTGTTTAAGCTGCTTTCATTGGATTTGACTTTGAATAGACATAATAGAGTTTTTTTGTGCTTCATACTCGTACATTTATTTAGATGATCTACTAAAATTATGAAAAACACTATACAAGTCAAAAAGAAATTCAGGATTTTGTTAAATATATGATGAAAAAAACTGTGAATATTTTCATGTCCGTCATCCAAAGAGGAAGTGTTCAAATGGATCCATGATAAATCGTAAAAAAATATGGACGTCATAGAAATAATAGGGTTCACGAACGTTTCTTGAAAATAGTATAGACTTTGTATTTTCGGAGATATCAAGCTTATATCTAGTTTGTTATTAGAACCTACAGAAGCCTATTGATAATAACTCGAATCGTTACACTGGTGTCTAGATTATTTTCAATGAACAATAGTCTTCATATATTCCTTATTAACAAGAATGAAGTCGCAATAACAAATAAATGAGAATAGATATGTATACATTTGAAGGGCTTGATGATTGATAGAAACACACACACACTCATATATATATATATATATATATATATATATATATATATATATATATATATATATATATATATATATATATATATATATATATATATATACCTATATATACCTATATATATATATCTATATATACCTATCGTCGTCTTGGATGTGAATAGGTCTAACCCACAAAAATTGTAAATGCGGGTTATAGCTCAAAACGATCTTTAAATGGTTAAATTTTGTTATAGTGAAGAAATCTATGTGATAGACTGTTTCTAACCACCTGAACTGAAAATTTGCTAATAAATCTATCCCACATATCCGTTACGATAAAACGATCTGAGATCATTTACCGCTATTCACGATTGGCAGGTTTTAAGTTTCGCACCTTGGTAAATAGTGGTGAATAGGCCTACGCCACAAGTCGCGTGGTAAAATCCGTTATTAAAAAGAAAATAATTGCACGTGGTGTTAGTTTACTTTGTTTGACCGTACAGGAAGGTAGTAGTAAGAGGTAAATTTGGTTAAATCGTAAAATAGTGTAATAATGTCTTTTATTGCGGGAAATGTTTCTACCCGAAGTAGACTATTAGTTAGTGAAGCGCTTAAAAAGTTTAACCTACATTTAAGTGAGGAAGAGGATGGAGTGGAGGATAATAAAAATATCAAGCAATACACAACTTTGACAGCGGTTCCTTTAGGTAGGTTTTCACTTGTATTTAATGTTAAATTGTTTGTTTCACGCTGGTTACATTTTTGTTTGCCTATGCCACCGCATTGTTAAAATGAATTTTCTTAATTTTTCCATAACAAAATAAAGAATGTCTAAATTTATAATAATACTGTTTTATTTTTTTTTTCACTGCTTGACAGTGTTCTTACTTTCATTTGTTTTATTGTTTTTAGGTAGTGGTAAAGGGCTGGACGAGGAACCGGACACCCCAACCGTTATCAAAGCCAATATTTATAGACAAAAGTTCGCAATTAGCTATTTCGGAAGCAACAACATCCTCCAAGCAAATGGTTTGTGAAAAAATACATTCACCAGGTACTGAAGAAGATTGTGAGGAATTTTTGGACATCAGTGATGTAGAAGATCCTACCTCATCCACATGAGGTAAATAAAAATTCATTTGACTCGGGTAGCGAGAGCAGTGTCAGAGAAAATCCCACACCAATATTGGAAGAAGTTGACACTAATAATGCTGGTACTAGGAAAAGGACAAGAAACTTGAATACATGGAGAAGAAATATACAAAAAAAATTAAGGCTGCAGGGCAAAGAATATGTAACACAGAAAGGAAAAGCAAAACGCTCGAGGTGTTAAAGTAGTTAATTGTCACTGCCACTACAAATGTCACACGCATATTACTGCAGAAGTAAGAGGTCAGATTCATAAAAATTACCTTGGTTTGGAAACTGAAGAGCTGCGATGGTGTTACATGTACAACAAGTTCCAAAAAAGCGCAGCTACGCATCTGCACCCAGCAGAAGAAATTTTACTTTAATCTATACATTTACCGCAAACAATGAAAAGCACCAAGTATGTCAAAAGTTTTTTCTTGGAACCTTAGACATTTCTTACCGAAAAGTTAAAACTGCAATATCTAAGCTGACAGAAACTAACACTGTTAAAAAAGATATGCGCGGAAGAAAATCGGCCCCTCAAAAAAAAGGTGAAGACGTCAAAGATATAATACGGAATCATATTAGGTCAATGCCTGTCGTTTCTTCCCATTATTGTCGCAGTACAACCAAAAGAAAGTACCTTGCGTCCGGTCTATCAGAAGCCAGACTATATAATGATTACAAGGATTACTGCAGTGAACTTGGCATAGAACCCGAGAAGGCCAGTTACTATAAACACATCTTCACTACAGAATTTAACCTTGGCTTTCACAGGCCTAAAATAGATCAGTGTGGCTATTGCACTGAGTATAAAAATAAAAGTACCGCTGATCAAGAGATTTTGCAAGAAGAGTACAATTTACACCTTTTAAGGAAACAAGAGGCCAGAGATCACAAGCTCAATGATAAGGATAAAGCTAAATCCGACACCACCTATGTGGCGTTTTGTATGGATATGGAAAAGATTTTGATTACGCCTTCCCTAAAAGTGGGAAAACTGTACTATACGAAAAAATTAAAGACTTTTAATTTCACGATTTATAGCCTAGGAAATTCTGACGCTACAAATTATATGTGGTACGAGGGGATTGGAACAAAATGTGCCTCTGAAATAGCGTCATGTCTTTGGCACTGCTTGTCAAATTTAAACTCAGATATCAGGGAAGTTACGTTTTTTTCTGATACAGCTACGGGACAGAATCGTAATAGTATTATATCTGCTATGTTTTTGAGGGCGGTTAGTTTTTTACCTATCGAGATAATTAATCAAATGTACATGGAGTTTGGCCACTCGGAGATGGAGTGCGACAGCGTTCATTCCTGCATAGAAAATAGAGGAAACAAAATAGACATATTTACGCCTGAAGGATGCGCGAACTGCCAAGGCAAAGCCACCATTCTACCAAGTGATAGAAATGAACTATACTGACTTTTTTGACTATAAATCTTTTGCGAAAGAAGTGATCACAAATAAAAATAAAGCTGATGAAGGGACGTTAAACTGGTTAAAGGTTAAGTGGTTGCAGTACAGAAAGCAGGAGCCAACAAAAATATTTTTTAAGGAAAGGCTAAATGACGCCAGTTTCAAAAGTTTAAGCACTAAGGTAAAAATAACTAGACAACATGATGCTTCTTTATTGACAGGCGAAATTGCAGCCTTATACACCGAAACACTACCTATTGAGAAAAAAAAAACTGGAAACCTTATTGAAGCTATGTTCATCCAATGTTATTCCTTCAGTTTATCATAACTTCTATGAGAATCTTAAATCCCATGAAAAAAACCGTAATAATTCTTTAGAGTCTGATGAAGATTAAAGACTTCATTAAACTGTTTATATTTTTTTGTTTGTAATGAACATGTATGAAGAAAAAACTTATTTTTTAAATACCCATGTATAAAAATAAAGGTGCTTTTTTTATTTAGGCCTATACTTTTTGAGCAAAAATATTAAATTTCAATAGAGGTGAAAAGTTCTGAGCCACTTTATAATCAAGTTTTTATAATGAATAAACAAAAAGACAAACAATACAATCATACTATCAATAATTAGGTCTGTGAGAGGTTCATAACTTTTAATAATGAAATAAACAATAAAATAATTGGGAAAACCTAAAATTATACCGCTCAATATTATTTCAATCCTGATTTACGCAAAACATGATATATGTGTGTTAGACCTATTCACATCCAAGACGACGATATATATATATATATATATATATATATATATATATATATATATATATATATATATATATATATATATATATATATATATATATATATATATATATATATATATATATATATATATATATATATATATATATATATATATATATATATATATATATATATATATATATAATAATATCGTCCACAAATTTACTATAATATCAAAGGGTCAGTTCATGCTCTAATGTCAACAAGTCAGATCAATCATCTCAGTTGTTCTCAACAAGTATTTCAAATTGTTTTTTTTTATTGTCTAAAATAAAGAAAATAAATTTAATCGATCTGGAGTGTTTAGATGCAGTTATTTCGAGTGCAATGCTTTCTATATTGCTCAAATAGTCTTTTCTTTCACTACCTGATATAAAAAAAACATTTGAAAACCAAAGAACACTTTCTAGTATAGCAACCAACAGCATAAATAGAAATCACTTATTCGCTGACATTTCATAAGATCAAATTGTTCATATCTGCCGTAAGCCTTCAAAATTAGATTATAAGGAAATTTCAGAAATGCATGGAAAAACTTTTTAATATTCAATCAGATCGAAATAACCGCCTCCACCCCATCTCTTTTCATAATATTCGATGTTACCCGTCCACCCACATAAGTAGACTTGTATTTTCTGTAATTATCACTAATTCACTCAGTTTCTTACATGGGCTGAAGGTGGATGTACCTATATCTTGGAAATCGTTCCGCTAAATGTATGGATGATTATACTATATTTTCATGACAGTAGTGAATTTTATATTCCAATATTTTCATAATGATAATTTAACAAATAGTAGATAAATCATCAACTAAATATGTAAATATTCCATTTCAAGGCTTGAATGTAGTCTGTTATTGACTTTAATAATAATTTTTTCTCCAAACTCATGCAAAATCTTTTTTTTATATGAAATTGCGTAATATTCCAATAATTAAAATTGTTTTAACTAAGTTTACTTGCTCTTCATTACTATGTTTACCGCTGAATGTGATTCTCAATTTTGACAAATTGTCAAGTTACTGTTCGAAATGGATCTATCTGAAAGTGAGTATGAGTAATTGCTATTAATATCACCTGAGAAAAGAGACCTGATCCGAGATGTGGAATTGAAACTATACCGGATTAGTCAAAACCTGTATACGAACCCACTTACAGCAGATTCACAGCAATATGTAGGTTCTTTCTCTCATAATGAGCTCATTGATTATTTTCGAGATCTTTCAAAGCCTTCAACGTTATGGTCTACCTATTCGATTTTGGAAACTACTATGAACATAAGAAATAACATTGTTTTGGCAAAATATTTGAAGTTACGAGTTTTTTTGAAACAGCAGTAGGATGGTTTTCATGCAAGATAAAACCGAGATTTTTAAAGAAATGAAATCGATAAATTTTTATTTATGGAGCCCCAGATGATACGTATTTGAGCTTCTTCTTCTTCCGGTGCCGTACCCGGTTTTGGGCGTAGGTGATCTCTCTACATCTATTCGTGTTTTGCGTGATACAGTGATACACGAATAGAAGGGACTTACAGTTTTACGACTGTTCCGAACGTCTTTATAGAGAGGATTTACAAAGCAGAATACTTTTCGGTGGTTTGCCATTGCGTTCCGAGAGGTGGCTCCGCATAAATTCGTTGGTTCGGCCGGGATTCGATCCACCGACCTTCTGTTCAGTAGTTCAACGCACTGACCACTAGGCTACGAAGCCAATATGTATTTGTGCACGAAATTAGAAATATACTGAAAATTAGTATAGTTTGAAGAACTATTTTTCAATTTATGGGTTGTACTTATTGTTATATGAGATTTTGCGAATAAAAACGTATGATATAAATGAAACCGGTGACAAATTGCTAACAATTATGCTTCAGTATACTATGACCAAAATATCAAGATTCTGTTGTAACGGAATATTGAAGGGAAATATATAATTAACAGAAAATATGCATGCTTCAAATCATCGAATTGGAATAACCACCGTTTTTTTGTAAGAATAGGAACGTTAAAGCATATCAACAACTCATTGGCTTTCATAAGTTCGGTTAGATGCCAGAAGAAATTGCTACTTTTCTGGAACTAGCCCATGCTAAAGAGTATTCTGAGCACTGCTTTAGCAGAACCTTGGCCAGTTTGCTGGTGCATAACGAAAAATAGTAAATGTAAATGAAAAAAATGTAAATTTTATGGACCCTCGAGAACTTACTTTTCCATTGCTATGATTTGTTGTTTTTGATGCTGATAATGGTACATTTGGGCGGATTGCGCCAGTCGTCTATCATTAGATGGTGAAACATCTTTATTAGGACCAGTGACTCCATATACAGGATACTCTGCATCAGACGCGTTTTTCACGTGTTTCTGCAAGCTGAAAAGAAATTGAAGTTTCAGAAGTGAATACTACCTGATTTGAATACGATGATTGTATAGAATTCAAGAGACAATTACTTTAGCTATAGTTATCAGTTTTAAATAAATAATATACTAAGTAGTAACGAAAAACCAAAGGAATACTTTTGATATTTTCATGGATTAGATAATAAAATAATAGATAATTGCATTATAAATTTACATTGAAATCAGTATGATTTTTACCATGGCATTGATTTTTGCAGAAAGTATATATATTCCATGTATTTTTTTTTTCAAATAACGACAGAAAATGAATTCTAGGATGTAACTTTCACAGTTTTAGATTGACTATTATAATACGAGATATAATTTCACTTATTTTGAATTATTTCATTAATTGTAATCTTCTTGAGATGGTTTAAAAAAAAACACTTCAATGCAGAGTAGAATGATATTCGATAGTCAAGACACCAAAATATTCACACAGTTATTTCAAATTATTTATTCATCTATTTACTTTTATGTTTCATAGAAGCGTCTATTTTAAATCGACCAGAAACAAAATTTTCATATCCCTTTTTCGATCGGAAAATCTCATGATAAACTAGATAGATATTTTATCGAACAATCGATATGATACTAATGGTATGTGAATGTTTAAAAAAAATTACACTCGAAATACCGGTGATAGCTTTGTGTAACGAATCTACTTCGTAACCAATAAGCTTCCTGCCTAAAGTATCTAGGTTCCAGAACAAATAATAATTTCAAATATTCATAAACTTTTGCTAGTTTTCCTATTCAAATAATCACGAATTTAAGCCAGATTCAACTTCCATTTCTATTGGTACGTCTAGATTGGATAATCCAGTAGTAAACGTTCACAGTATTCAATATATTATTACTACTACTTGTTGATATCAAAAAAGAAATCCGGAACAGAATACCGATATTTCTTCAATCGGTAAAATCAACATCGCCGATGCCGCCACGATATTTAGAAGAGCCGAGGAAGGAACACTTTATATTTGTCCAGTGAACATAACGCCAACGCGCTAAGAAGCGCACGGCACCAGAAGAAGAAGAAGAAGGTCAAATCAGCAATATATTTAGTACTACCTACCGAATATGAAACATATATTTTTTGATATGAAAATGATAAAATATTTGTATTTTATCGTTTTCAACAGAACTGAGCGTTACACTATTTAATAATTTGAAAACACTATTATTCCATTCAATAAAGTTATAAAATACCTAACCCACAAAAGGCACTTGCGAACAAATATCACTCACGAATATTTTATGTGCCATTCAATCTCTCGCTTCTTCTCAAACTTCTACATGGTAGCAATACATTCTGTCATCTCCGCAACAACAATTCGATTGTTCTAAACTCACGAAATACGCAAGTAGGGGAGACCGGGGCAGGTTGTAACATTTTTTGCTTTATCGTCATTTATGCGAAAACTATTTGTATAAGATATGTGTTTTTTGGTCATTATATTCAATAAACCTTTGTGAAGGTTATAAGGGTTTGTAATTTGGAAGTAATATAATACTATTTTAGATATATTGAAAACAAGTGAGGCCGAATTTTGTTACAATTTACCCCACCCCAGGGGTAAGTTGTACCATCGCTGGGGTAAGTAGTAACACTATATTCTACCTTGAAAAAATAGCTATGATTATGATTTTAAAGCAAAAATCTATGAAAAACTTGCTAAATGGGTAATATATAAATAAAAATACACTCCAATACAAAAACTATTTATTTTAAATGGTAAAGCATGCAAAGGTAGATATTGATATCTAATTTAAGAAAACCTCGAAGAAAACATTACAACAAGTTGTAACAAAATAATTTCAAAACCGTAATTTCAACAAAATAAATAATAACTTCCTAATAGTTAACAGAAAACATCACTAAAATAAACATTCAGATATCCCAAAAGTGAAACTTATGAAGATATTGAGTCAGTCTTCATCTGAATCACAATCATGACATATGTAAATTGCATCCCCAGGAGTACATTCTTCATGTGCCCACTGTTTACAAGTTATACATTGGGTCCAAGTTTCTCCAGCTCTACTTCTGGAAAAACTTTCGCAGCAAACAATACAAATGACATCGTCCTCACCAGATTCATCATCGGACGACTCCTGTAGGACTCTTTTTTTTCTTTTTACCTTTGATGTAGGTGCTTTTCCTTCTTTAAGGAGTTTTGCTCTCGCTTCAGATTTTAATGCTTGCAGTTCTGGTGTATCGGTTAAAACAGCAGACTTTCGCTTTTTTCGGCCCCTAGTTGTTTGTTTTTTTGGCGAAGCCTTTGGAAGGGGGTGGACGCCTACTGGGGAAAAGTTGAGTGTCGTTGCTCGATTAGGCGGCAAACCACTGGAGGTAGATGGTAAGTCTTCAACTACGGAACTAGCATGGTCAAATGAATTGTGGGTGTCAATTGATGCATTAGCTGGTGTTTCATCACTACTGATGCTACTGATCTGATTGATTCATTATTTAAAACTCTATTTATGGCTTCCTCCATATATTCTTTGGGTGTCTCGCCCCTATTAGTCTTTTTCTTATAGGTCCTCATGCTAAAACAAATTAAAAAATATTTTATTTTACTATTAAATTGGCCGGGGTGAGTTGTAACATGTTACAATTTGCCCCAAGGAAAATGTTACAACTTACCTCATCGGTCACATTACTTATATTTTATTTTTTTTTCGTCTAACTAATAGCGGTAACATTTTTTAAAAGCATGCATATGTAACTATACATCAACAAACAACACACAAATGCAAGTTTAACAAATGCGACAACAGATAAAATGTTAATCAAATTTGATTCCTACCTTTGAAGTTTGAGTCGACGTCACGAATTCACAAAACTGAACTTTTTTCGGAAACCGCGTGGCCTCAACCTTTGAATGTTGGTGGGCGACTGAGTTACAGAGAGGTGTATTGGCATACGTAAGGCGGAAACCAGCGACTGGCTCAGATTTCGCTACTGTTGCAACTTACCCTGTGTTACAACCTGCCCACCAGTTCATGAAAAAGTTATCAACAATAAATTATATTTAATTTCCTGTTGATTGCCAACATCTTGATGTATGAGAAATTGTTCAGCTTATGAAACTGAATAAAACAATAGAGACGACCAAAAGTCCAATGAATGATATTATTACTAAATCAGTTTCCAGTTTCATCATAGTTCAGAAAGGCTCAGATAAGCTGAAAACACACATCAAAAGGAACATGTGGACAAACCTCATCAGAGGATTCAATTCGT
>JARQZK010001540.1:195000-287500 GCA_030704885.1 Cynegetis impunctata | reverse complement strand
TAGTTTTCCAGAGTTTCCAAAAGTGATGTATGAGGAACAGTATCAAAAGCCTTCGCTAGATCAAGAAAGACTGCAATACACTTGTTTCCGCAGTCTAAATTGTTCTTTATCTGATTAATAAGTTCGAAGATTGCCTCATCTGTACTTGTATCTGGACGAAAACCGAATTGTTTGTCACTCAAGATGTTATTATTCTCGAGAAAGTCATATAATCTTACTTTAAGACATTTTTCAAATAGTTTTGCAAAAGTGTTTATCAAGCTTATTGGTCTATAATTTTGTATATAATTTTTGTCTCCGTTTTTGTAGATTGGTATAACTACCGACACCTTAAGTTGTTCCGGTATTTTTGCATTTGAAAATATAAGATTTATTATGTGTACAAGCGGTTTAGGTATGTACATATGACATTTTTTTAAAGTATCTGCCGCTATTCCATCTATTCCAGGATAACTGGATGTTTTTAGAGTATTAATATGATGGATGAGTTCGTTTTCATCAATTGGCGTAAGGAAGAACGAGTTTTTCATTTGTGGGTACTTATTTTTGAAGTTGTGGGGTGCAGCAGGAACTGTTGCGGCCATATCAGTGCTCACATTTATGTAGTATTGATTACAAAAATTTGCCATTTCTTCGTCATCAGTAAAGTGTTCTCCTCTTTCATTACATATAAATATGTCTCGATTTGTTTTTAGGCCGTTTTCATTTGTGGCTTCTTTGACTATGTTATATATTCTTTTCATATCATTTTTACATTTTGAAATCAGATCTGAGTAGTAAGCGGATTTAATTGTTTTTATCAAACGATTGAGATGATTTCTATATTTTTTATATATTTCCTGTAGTTCTACATTATTTCTGCTTCTATTCAGCTGTTTCTCAAGTTTATCCCTGTGTTTGATAGAATTAATTATACCATTTGTTATCCATAATTTTCTTTTATTATCTTCCTTGAACTGTACTGTCCTTGTCGAAGTAGATTGTTTTGTAGCATTGGAAAAAGTTTCTTCAAATTCATTATAAGCTAGTGCAGGATCTTGGGTTTTTAGAATATTATCCCATTCACATTCACTCATTATCCGTAGGAATTTGTCTGTATCAAATTTATTTATGATTTTTGTGGTTCTATTCGTTTTGTTTTCAGATTTTGTGCTATTAATTGATAGAAAAATTGGATGGTGATCGGTAATATTTGAGTTTATTACAAAAGGTACAAAATGAATTGTGCTTTCTTGTATGGATTTTCGAATAAAAATGTGGTCCAAACAAGACTTTGACGTAAATGTAATTCTTGTGTGTGTGTTTGTATAGGATTCGAATCCACAAGACATCAACATTGATGTGTAGTTATTTGTTCTGTCATTATCATCATTAAGTATATCGTAGTTAAAATCACGAATGAGTATGTCAATATTTTGCTTCATTTCATTTGAGATGTATGTGTATAGATCTTCAATAAAATCATTGTCGTTGGTAGAGGGTGATCTATAGCAGGGTATAATGTTGAATTTGAGTTTTTTTAGCTCAAATGTTATTCTACTTATGGTAATCTTTGTTATAGGCAAGGTTGTGTGAGTTACGTTGTAATTAATATTGGATTTTATGAAAATAAGCAATCCATCACACAGGTTGATTGTACTGTTATTGAATATTATGGTGTAGCCAGGAATTGTAAAATCAGTTACATTTCTTATGAATCTAGTTTCGCCTAATATTATGATATCTATTGTTTTCAGATCATTCATATTCAGAAAAATCAAAAATTCATCAAAATTTTTATAAGCACTTCTAATATTTAAGTGTAGTATTTGAAAAATACGGCATTTTTTAAATTGATTCAGTTTTTCTGTGAGTTCATCTGTTTCAATGCATTGGTTGACAGCCGTCAGTGACGGTGCTCTAGTCTCCAGATCATCTAATAACTGTATCTCTGCGGTATCCATCGAATGCGAATGGGATAACAAATATTCCACTAAGTCACCATTGAAATTTTTGAAATTAACTTCAGTAACCAAACTCATTTTAAAACAATACGCGAGCAATATAAGTAAACACGCTGCTGTTTACGGCCATTAGTAACTACGATCACACTACGATTCAATTAATGCTTTCCAACGAATTCACTCGATGTTACGCGAAATTCTACAGTTGTGATCGGTCGACATTGTATGAGACTGGATTCCTATCGTTGTTGCCATTTACATGTGTTTTGCTTTTCTATTGCAATGAAGTATTCATTCGGAGTATTTGCACCGGTATGAGACTGGGTTCCTATCGTTGTTGCCATTTACATGTGTTTTGCTTTTCTATTGCAATGAAGTATTCATTCGGAGTATTTGCACCGTTGTTTGCTTTTCTGTGGCAGGCATAATGAACGTTGAGAATATACCTTTCTAAGCCTCCGCAGCGTTGCCACAAATCTTGAAATGAATGAAATGCAGTAAATGTAAATACCTTCTATCTTAATTAATAAATTATATTATATAATGCAGGTTGAAAGGAAGGTAGGTGCATAAAATAATATGATTTTGATTAATATGAATATGCTGAATGCTGACTATTCAATATAATATATAAGTGGTACACGGAATATTATTGAGGAGGCTTAGCCTCCTTAGCCTCCTTTGACTAGCCGCCCCTGATATATATATATATATATATATATATATATATATATATATATATATATATATATATATATATATATATATATATATATATATATATATATATATATATTCCTGGTACATATGATCTGAAATTTGGTACCTGGGATTGTCAAATTTTGGTTAAATTTTTCCAACCGTCGCCATTTTTACGTAGATATTTCTTTTTTCGTGGTTTTTGAAAAATTGCCGAACTCCACAGCTTCTGCAGATTGAATTAGAGGATTGAAGTTTGGTACGTACATTGAGTTTATGTTGACTTAAAATCCTTTTTTGGTTTCAACTCTTTTTCTCATCGCGCTGCATTTCGTGGTGATTATTCAGTTCGAATCGCATCTCGATCTGCCATCAGTACGCGATACACTTTGCGAATTTTTTTCACAGTAGAGGGTTGAAATTTGGTACGTGGATTATGTTGATGTTGAGGTACGTTCCTTCGTCTGTTTCGACTTTTTTCTTAAACCACTATGCAAAAAAATCACGAAGAATTTTTTGTTGGTAAAATAACTTATTTTACTATTGTTTGCTATTTAAGCTTGATTTTTCAAAATATAATTATATCCGTTAGAATCGCGTCTCGATGCATTTCGCAAAAAATACGACCTTAGTGATGGAGCTCCGCTGCTCACGCCTTTTTATGGTGTAAAAATGTGAGTTTTGGCAAATGAAATGTGAGCATAGTGCATTATAATGATTATGCAAATAACTAAATGGAATATAATGGAATATATAGGTTGTTAAAAGTTAGATAAATGATATTTATGAAGTAGAAAGTCTTCTACTTTGTAGTATATCGATGTGATATTTCAGGGTGTGACATTGTGAATCGTTACTTTGATGGTTCGTATCATAATTTGTTTTGTATTTTACATTGGAGAGATCACAGTTCTTACAAAAAATTTTTCTCTTGGGACACAATCTTTCTTCATGTTCTTCAGAGCATATAGGACATACTATTTTCTCTTTGCAGTTGAGCTTCTTGTGGAAGTATCCTTGGCAGTTATAGCATTTTGGAATACTCAAATCTTCATATACCATGCATCTCTTTTTCGTTTGACATGTAATGATCATCATACCAGATCTAGACGGTTTTATATTTGCAATACCGACTTTCAGTTTGGCAGGATTGATGTTTGTATTGATGTCTTTTTTGGTTTGTTCTGATAGTTGTTGTTGCTTTGGTTTTACAATTATCTTTGGGCATTTTATCTGTTTGAAGCCTACTATTTGTTGTTGTTTTAAGATTGCAGAATATGAGGGAACATTTGACGTTTCCAAAGTTTTAATTTTCTCTTGTAGCAGTTTGATAATTATTTCTTGGTCCTTAATTATTTTGTCCTTGTCTATGATTGTATTTTGCAGAATTTCTAGGGTATCAAGATTTCTACATTTCAAGCATTGATACTTTAAGGATCGTTTCTGTAGGGGGATGCATCTTAGTTCGGTTGTGCTTAATTCACTACATTCTGCACATGTAATATTTCTGCATGTGTCACATGGAAAACTTGGAATTTTTACTCTTTCCGTCGGCTGTTTTATCTGTTTACATAGAAAACATTCCATTTTAAAGTAATTTTCATTTCATTGGCGAAGATCCTCCTAAATAATTGATTAGATTCACTGGACCAAATAACACCTGTGTTCATCTTTAAAGTTTTTCAGGAAATTTTTATCTACCGTATTCCGATTTCCTTATCTTCTCCTCATCAGAAGGAATTTCTTGTTCTTGTACCTCGAAGAAAAACCAAGTATTAAGTTGCACTACTTATTTTTTGATTTTCACTATTGCACCTGAGATTCAAATCAGATTGAAATAACAAATTTCTCAGATAATAGCTGAGATTATTTCACTCCACTACATATGAAAATCTATTCTTCAATTCGAACTTTTCACCGCTAATTTTGCCTTTAACATGGAGCAAATAAAACACGTGTTCACTGACTCGATTCTCGATAACCTATTTTCATATAGTATATATATATATATATATATATATATATATATATATATATATATATATATATATATATATATAATTAAGTGAACTAGGACATTTATTTGAAACTAATCAAACAAACCTCCTAGCGGAGCTGGTTTTACGAGTTCTGTCTATCAATTTCCATCGATTGTGATAAACAAATTAACATTTCGAACAATTACCGTCTGGGGTAGATGTTGATATTTCGATGCTTCGTGAACTCGTATAACCAGCTCCGCTAGGAGGTTTGTTTGATTAGTTTCAAATAAATGTCCTAGTTCACTTAATTTTATAACCACGGGCGTGTTTTCCGTTTAACACGAATAATTCTTACTTATATTCATTTGCCATTGCGATAAAATTCGGGGCGATTGCTACCTGCGGTATGTAATGTTGAATCACATCGAAATTGATGTGTCAGCTTTACTCTTGCTTAGCGAACATGGTAGCCACCTTCGGGTGTCCGGACGTACTAGTTCTCGTTGCCGAAATGTTTTCTTCTGTTCTGAAAGATGTGGTTCAATTGTTTCCGACTGGTGGCGCTGTGTCATATTTATATGTCATGGAGTTGCTGGAAGAAATATGTATGACCGTTTGAAATGTTGGTTTGGTTATCACTCTTGGTGGATGGATGATACTGATGAGCCCCGATAAGGGCGAAACAGTCTGTCTATCAATTTCCATCGATTGTGATAAACAAATTAACATTTCGAACAATTACCGTCTGGGGTAGATGTTGATATTTCGATGCTTCGTGAACTCGTATAACCAGCTCCGCTAGGAGGTTTGTTTGATTAGTTTCAAATAAATGTCCTAGTTCACTTAATTTTATAACCACGGGCGTGTTTTACGTTTAACACGAATAATTCTTACTTATATATATATATATATATATATATATATATATATATATATATATATATATATATATATATATATATATATATATATATATATATATATATATATATATATATATATATATATATATATATGTATAAACACTCAAGTAAATATGCGCTTAAGGCACTCATACTTTGGTATATGTTGAAATGGAAGAGGTAAAGAATGGACAGGGATTTATTATAAGGGTAATTTTTCATTTTTATGCCTAATAAGTTTCGCAGATAAAGTGATTTTCGTTAATTTTTAGAGTAAATGATATGTTTGCACTGAAATCAATAATCATACATAAAGTTCATACTTAATGAAAGGTACATTCTCTTCAAGGCCACACTACCAACAAATATCAACTAACTAGAGAAAGATATCCTTGCTGGTATTGTTCAGTGCATTAAGTGATTTTTAGAAAAAAACATAAAAACGGCACCAACTCTTAACCCATCAACAATCGTGTGATATTATAGGAGTATATGGTTACTTTGAATGGAACCTTTCTTTCTGGAAGTCCGCTTTCGGGACAGCCTATATATATATATATATATATATATATATATATATATATATATATATATATATATATATATATATATATATATATATAATATCAGCTCAATTTTTGCTAGTTGTGTTTTTCAACCTTCAGACTAAATGATTAAAGATTCCGGCACTGCCGAGATATAATCTTGGTATATAATTGGCTTTCTTTACGTTACGATCTATTCATACTCAATAATGACACTGTATTTTAGTATTGTATGGAACGTATGCATTTCCAAGGGAAGGAACTATTAATCTATATGCATTTCACAGGGAATAACGAATTTCACATGTGAAATTCGCTAAACTTAGAGTTTCATTTCTCAAACATATCTCATTATACGTGCTTGGACCAACCTTCAAGTGTTCAAGTTCAATGTTCAATACAAATGCTTTCATTTATATTTTTTTGTGAAGCTGAACACTGAAGCACAAAGAAGCTGACGCACATCCAACACATACGACAGCTGAAACAGTTCGGTTGTAAATCTTATACCTTCAGAATGTATGATCTTCAAGAGTCATTTTCGTTGTATTTCCAAGTTTCTTATTACGCTATTACGCTATAAGCACCCCATGCAAAAATTCCATATCTCAGGTGCGACTCTACAAGCGATCTATGAAGCACTGTTAGATGTTTCACATCCAGAACAAGGGGAAGTTTTCAGAATCTTGGTAATTGGCATCTCAACTTAGCAATCAATTTATTAATTTCGGTGTCCCATCTGAAGTGAAAATCCAGCAATCCAAGGAATTTGCTCTCATAGGCGCATGTAATCGTGAACGTATTATTCTCACAACAATAGTGTGGTTTGCACCGAGGCATCAAACGCTTATCTATAGTGAAAGGTTCATATTTCGTCTTCGTAATATTTAACGTCAAAAAATATTGCTTTAACCAATTATCTATTTTAACTGAATCAGTTTCTGCTTTTTTTTCAATTTCTATCAAGTATTTTCCTGAATAAATTATAGCAGTATCATATGCAAAACTGACAAATTGTGTCTGTCTCTCTGCAACAATAGTGATTTGTTTATATACATAGTCAATATATTAGGGCACAATATAGTACCCGGTGGAACTCCAAATTCAACTGGCCTCAAATCACGAAGTTTATTATTGATTCTTACTGTCAGATGACGGTGTGACAAGTAACTCCGCATCATACTGACACCCACAACACCAACTTTCCCAATATGCTTAGCAACGATTCATGCTCCACCGTATAGAATAGCGAGATCAATCATTATACATAAAACAACCTCGTCTCTATTGAATACCTCAGAAAACCGACCGATAAAAGTAGCGATAGCATCGTCCTTCAATTTTTTTCTCGGAAACCGAACTGCATCTCAGGAATGAACTTATTGCGCTCTGGATACATTTGTAGTCTTGTTTTAATGACTTTCTCCGATATTTTTGATAGGCTGGGGAGTGAATAAATAGGCCCGAAATCATCACAACTCTTTTCGCTGCCTCCCTTAGGTAATGTTGTCCAATTCCCAGAATTTTCTGTGCAATTGGGTTTTGCTGTTTTGAATTTTGTAGATAGTTCTTCACAGATATTGGTGAAATTCTTATAGAAAGCTTAAGCAACATCCTGAGGATCGCTAATTATTCTTCCTTCTGCTTCTATTTCATTCAGGCTCTTTTGCGTTCTTCTGATACCAAGTATCTCTGCTACAATTTTCCACATCTGAGCATATTTATTTTCACTAGAACGCAACCTAGACATATTTAGCCTGCTTCATGAGAATGTTGGTCTAATTTTTATATCTTTTGAATTCTACCAAATTGCTTTCACTTTTATCTCTTTCCCGTTCTTTCTTAAAATTTATCGGTTTCAAACGACTATTCGTTATTCAGGGCTTCCTCTTCTTCTCTCTAGATTTGACCCTGTATTCGCAATTTAACCTTATATCTTTAATTGTTTTTATAAGTACATTAGCTAATTCTTCAGTTTTACATAATATAGCATCCAACTCAGTTTTACTAAATAATCCTTAAATCTCTCCTTATTTATACTTATATCATCCAGAGTTGAATCCGGAATACAGTAGCCGATTTCAAAGAAGAGTATAGTCGAGAAATATGTAACGTTATATGTAACTTTGATATAATAGGAGTGTAATTTTCAATACCGTTAACCAAAATGTGGTCAATACACGATGCACTATTCTTCTGATAGTACATGCTCTGCTCGTTTTCACCAGTAATAATATAAAGGAATTGATTTCTGCATTTTGATCTCAAGTAATCATGGAATTCTTTACTAAAGTCATCAATTGGGATATAATGTGGCTTATAAAAAGCAGTAATTTGCAGTTTAAGATTACGTCCCACATCAATCAGAATTTTGAGTTCCAATGACATTCCCACATTTATTGTAGTATAATAGTAACGAAATTTCTTCTTTCTATAAACAACCACACTATCATTACTATTATATGTTGAAACGAAATTATTAAAATTAAATACACCTGTATCTGCAATATAAAAGACCTCTGTTAAAACAATGCAATCATAAGTCTCTTTTATTTCATGTAATAAAACTTGTTGATAGAAGTTTTTTGCCAAACTTCTAATGTTGTTGTGGAATAATAAAATGTCCGTAAGGAATTTCGGCGATAGCTGTCCTATAATACTGTACGCTAACACATACCAATGTGCTACTTTCATCGGAGTTGAAATCTCTTATGAACTGATCCATAGAGTAAATAAACAAAATTGAAAATACAAGAGGAAAAAAGAAGAATTGAACAAAATTTACCTAAAATTAACTAGCAAATCTACCCTTCAGAAATAGTCCATTCTCTCTCTGATGTTTTCCATTTGGCACATTGGATGGGCAATTTACATCTAGACTGGTATGTTTGAAACCATAAGCGCAATTGAATCTTTCATTCGCCTGAAGGCAATTAGGAGAAGAACCGTCACATCTATCCGTTGAATGCTCTCTAGCATAAATTCCACATGAGGTTTTCCTGATGTAGTTTACAGCATTGTGATAAAATCCACTACAATTCCTGCATCTTGTGAGGTATGTATTTTCATATCTGGGACATCTATTATATCCTATATTCAGTACCATCAGACATAATTTTTCTGTGCACTGGACCTGAGCATTCTATGACTGCCCAATTTGAGCCACCCACCAGTTTTAATTTTACGAGATTAATAAAAATATTAGTGTTTGAATAATTATTTATATTCTATCAAAATCTGACAAATTTTTTTTTTTTTTATGAAACAGGGTAACTAAGATATTACAAAATAATAATAAAACCATAAATGATAGGTACTGTCATTATTATTCAACACTCCCTCCTAATGTCACATTTATGGATTTAGCATTTCTCATAAATTTTTCTTTTGTTGAGGGTTTGGTAAATATATCAGCCAATTGATTTTCACTTTGAACATATAAAACATTAATTTGTTTTCCAATGGCATCTTTGGTGAAATTAAATCTCAAGTCAATATGTTTGGTTCGTTTTTGTGCAGACTCATCCATAATCATACGAATTGCACTTTGATTGTCTATAAATAAATTAATGGGCTTTTTACAAATACCAAGTTCCTGGGCAAGATTTGTGATTACGATAATTTCTTTTAATGCGTCAGCTGCTGCGATATACTCAGCTTCAGCTGTTGACAACGCAACCACACTTTGTCTTCGTGAAAACCAGCTAACTGCTGTTTTTCCAATTGTGATAATACATCCGGAAGTGGACTTTCGAGTTTTGGTACAGTTGGCAAAATCAGCATCACAAAATGCCTGTACTCCTCCTTCAGAATCATTCGGAAAATGCAAACCATGATTTATTGTTCCTTAAGAAAGCGGAGAATTCTCTTACTCCCTCCCAATGAAGTATTGTTGGATTTTCCATATGTCTACTTAACTGATTCGTAGCATACGCAATATCAGGTCTACTGACCGATGCTAAAAATAAAAGTTTACCTATGGCTTCTCTATAAGGGAAACTTTCAGAACATGTACTTTTTAAATTTAGGTCAAATGTTGGACCAGGAGTTGAAACATTCTTACAGTTTTCCATATTGAACATTTTAAGCGTTCTTTGAATGTAATTTGGCTGACTTATAAAAATACTTCCATCCTTACTCCTTGAAATTTCCATACCCAAAAACAGTCTAACAGGTTCCCTTTTAATTTCTATGTGTTTTTCCAAATGTTTTAATAAATCATTAATAAGATTTTTATCTTTAGAAGCCACAAGTCCATCATCCACCCATATTATTAAAATAAGTTCATTGTCATTTTTAACGAAAATACAAGAGTCAGAATTTGTTTGTTTTAGACCAAATTTAGTTAAAATTTCAACAAATTTAAAATTCCAGCATCGAGCTGATTGTTTCAAACCATATAGGCTTCGTTTTAACAAACAAACCCTTCCAGAATAATCATCAAAGCCTTCAGGCTGTCTCATAAAAATCTCTTCATTTAAATTACCATTCAAAAATGCAGTTTTAACGTCAAATTGCTCTAAAATTAAATTTTCTTTTGCGGCAATTGCAAACACCATTCTAATAGACTTATATTGTGCGACAGGGCTAAAGGTTTCTTCGTAATCACGACCATATTTCTGACTGTAGCCCTTAGCTACTAACCTAGCTTTAAATACATTTTCAGACTTTTTTCGGTATACCCATTTATTTGTAATTGCTTTTCTATTAGCTGGAAGTTCAACTAAGTCCCATGTATTATTTTTATGTAAAGAGTCTATTTCTTCTACCATAGCTTTCTTCCAATTATTATCTTTTATAGCTTCTTTAAATAGTAGGTTATCTTCAGCAACATAACAGTAAAAATCAACTAATTTTTCAGGTTTTTTAATTATTTCACGTTTTCTTAAACTCATTTTTGTAGAATTCATACTATTTCTTTGCACATTTTCGTCATCATCAATGTGTTCGTCTTGGTCCTCAATTATTTGAATTTCTTTCTCATTTATTTCATTTTCATTTATTTCATTTTCATTTAAGGTGTCATCTCTACATAGTTGGTCGCATAAAATTTCTTGAATATTCTCTCTCAATGTTTTTCTTTCTTCTGATACTGGTTCTATTAAAGGTTCTATCATTATTACTTCATCATCTTCTTCAATAAATTTATAGTCACGTGATATAACAACTCTTTTACCTGTCCAAAAACGATACCATTCTTCCCTTTCATGATATCCAACTAAGACGGCTTCCTGGGATCTTGGTAAAAATTTATTTCCAGAAGGTTGTTTTTCTTTAGGAATGTGTATATATGCTTGCTGTCCAAAACGCTTCAGATATGAAATAGTTGGTTTCATACCAAAAAATAATTCAAATGGAGTACGTTTATGAAAAGAGTGGGGAATTCTATTTTTGGTGTATACCGAATAAGCTACGGCTTCTGCCCATAATGAATGAGGTAGTTTAGAATCAATTAAGCAAGTTCTAGCCATTGTTATTATGGTTCTATTAAACCGTTCAGCCATACCATTTGTTTCATGAATATATGGTATAGAATTTTCAAACTGTATGCCATTAGAACTAAAGAATTCTCTCAATGAGTGGGAAGTATATTCTGCTCCATTATCACTTTTAAAACAACATACTTTTTCACCAGTTTTATGTTGTATTCTTAGTATATATTCTTTAATTGCCTTTTCTATTTCATGTTTATGAGTAATAAATATAACTTCACAGTATCTGGTGTATTCATCGACAAACGATACATAATAATATTTTCCTCCCAAAGATTTTGTTTGAAATGGACCAGCTACATCAGAAATGTACTTTTTCTAAAAACTCTTGTGCATACATTTCCCGGTTCTTTAGAAATACTTCTGGTAAACTTGGATTTTATACAAGCTTCACATTGAATGTTTTCTTTTGCTTCAGGTAAAACATAAGGATCTGCCACGTTTTTCTTAATCTCTTTAAATAAACTTAGAGGGCTATGTCCTAGCCTTTTATGCCATGTTTCAACACTAACATTTGTTTCTTCAGTTTTGATTTCTTGAAATATAGCTTGATTGTCTTTGGTAATGAACCACCCTACGATTTTTCCGTTTTTCCAAAGAGTTATGTCTTTCTCTCCTTTCATGCTAATACCCTTTTCTTTTATTTTGTTCCAAGACATTAAAGAACAGGTTAATTTTGGTGAGTAAAGTACATCAAAAAGTATCACCTTTTGTGTTTTTCCTGACGGTAATAATGCTATTAATTTCACATTTCCAATATGTGTGATGGATATTTTATTTCCATTTCCCAGACGTATGACACCAGTGTGAGGGCGAACATTTACCATAGCATCTACATTTCCAGTCATGTGAGCTGAAGCTCCAGTGTCAAATATCCATGTATTGGAATCTTTATTGAAACTTTTGATAACTGATGCTGGATAAGCCATCTGTTCATCCGATTCTGTATCATACAATTGAATATTTGCAGTATGTTTTCTTTGATTTTTATTTCGGCACTCTTGCACTGAGTGTCCTTTATACCACTTATTATTTTCTTTGCAATAGGTGCATTCTTTCGTAAATTTTCTAAAATTTCTTTTCTTTTGTGCTAAGAAAGCTTGATTATCATTCACTATTTTATCTTGATTATTAACTGTTGAAAGTTCTAATAATCTGGAGCAAACATCGTCGTATGTCAGACCTTCTTTCGTTTTTAAATTATCAATTATATTTTCAATTTCATCAGGTAATGTGGTAAGAAATAATGAGCCTTTTGCCTTGAGAGATGTAGCAAGTGGCCGCAATGCAGCTTCTAAAGAATCGTCTTTGCTATCTGAGATCGTCCTTTCCATTAATCTAGACCAAAGTTCGTTATATTTGGAAATATGATCCGGTATGTCTTTGACAGATTGACATTTTATACCGACAACCGATTTTACCAAAGCATGCAGTGAATATTCATTTCTTTTGTCAAACATTTCATTTAACGCCTTCCACATCGATGGTGCATCTGGGTAACATGTTATTTTTGGAACTATTTCGGAATCAACATTAAAAAGGATAAATGCTCTTCCCAAGGAATGACGATACCTCCAATCTTCAAAAATTTTATTTGTTTCTTCCACATTTACTTGCGTGTTATTGAAAGGGGGCTTTTTCTCTTCACCTGTTACTATTTTGTATAGATTATTCAAATCCATGTATGCAAACACCATGGTCTTCCATGAATGAAAGTTAGACTTTCCGTGTAGCTTTTCAAACTTCGGAAATTTGTCCATTGTATTAATTTTTATGTATCTCGTTTATTCTTCTTTACTTTTTGCGTAAACTGGGCCCATAACCTTTTAATTTTACGAGATTAATAAAAATATTAGTGTTTGAATAATTATTTATATTCTATCAAAATCTGACAAATTTATTTTTTTTTTATGAAACAGGGTAACTAAGATATTACAAAATAATAATAAAACCATAAATGATAGGTACTGTCATTATTATTCAACAACCAGGTTATCTTGTTCATAGATAAAGCAACTCTGATTTCTTGAAGAATTAATGATTTCACTCTCTCAACTTGAAGGCTTATATTGGATAGTTATTGAAATCGATGGTTTTTTTAAGTTTAGTTTCCCTTATGTCCTAGCCCATTCACATTTTCCGTTGCAGTTCGTTTTTCATCTTGTCATATATATATATATATATATATATATATATATATATATATATATATATATATATTATATATATATATATATATATATATATATATATATTATATATATAATATATATATATATATATATATATATATATATATATATATATATATATATATATATATATATATATATATATATTTATCTATATATATATATATATATATATATATATATATATATATATATATATATATATATATATATATATATATATATATATATATATATTCTTTGTGGTGTATATCAATGATCTGCCGAGTGTATTATCATACAATGTACATACAACTATATATGCCGACGACACAAACATAGTGACCAAATCCACAAGCTTAGCTGTTGCTTTACAAGACAGTGAACTTGCTTTCACAGCTATTAGAACCTGGTGTGACAATAACAAACTCCTTCTGAATGTCAGTAAGACAGATTGTGTGCTTTTCCAAACTGACAAATCAAGCCAGCGTGTACCTCAGTCAATAACACTAGAGGGACGTAATTTACCAATAGCCTCCTGCACAAAATTTTTGGGTATACATCTAGACTCCAACCTGAAATATAAGGAGCATATAGATAGCTTGGCGAAAAAACTCTCTTCTGTAGTGTACTCTCTGAATGTTATGAAACATCATGTAGGAGTGGACACATTAATGATAATTTATTGTTCCAATTTTCAATCGCTTCTTTCTTATGGTATTATTTTTTGGGGAAATAGTTCCCAAAGTAATCGTATTTTTATTATACAAAAGCTTGCCTTAAGAACCATATATAAAATGAAGCTGAGAGAATCTTGTAGGGGCTTATTCAGAAAAAATGATATCCTGACGCTAAGTGGGTTATATATATTTAAATGCTTATTATTTATACACAAACACAAAAATTACTATAAGGAACACATAAGCAGAAATACAACGAGGAAAATGGAGCCCTATTTATATCCTCGACACAACCTGAGCCTTGTACAGAATGGAATGATGTATATGTCGATGAAACTATTTAATAAGCTTCCAAGAAGTTACCAATTAACATCTGACTCTCGCCAGTTTCGAAAATTGTGTTATGATCTACTGATCAGTTGTGAACCATACAACATAACAGAGTTTATTGAGTGTTGTAGTGGTAGCATGTGATAATTTTGTAAGATTTAGTTTGACGTGTTTTCTCTGTTTTTGCTATTTTACTCTCTTAGTATCTTTGTAAAAACTTATGAAGATAAATTACTACTATTATTATTATTATATATATATATATATATATATATATATATATATATATATATATATATAATTGAATACAATTTGGTAAATTTACGAAACTTTTTATGCTCTGTTCAATTTACTCAAAGTTAGTATTGCAATATCTTCAGAAGTGGGTAGAGGAGTTTTAGAGAAAAATTTGGCCCAATTTTTTTTTTTTGATTTTCACTCAAAATTTCAAAATGGGAAGCTTTTTTCACAAATAAGTTCAAGTTTGGATTTTTCCGAGGATTTCGAGAGAATCGTTCAAAATTTTTTTTCTCGAAATTGGTAGCAGATACGACAAAATTACAAGAGACCGAAAAGTTTAGTATAACAACAAAGCTTCTTTCTACATTTTTCTCAAGTTAACAGTTGCACACCAAAAAAAAGTTTTTGAGGAAAACAGGTGACAGTATTCCAGAAAAAATATCACCCTGTAGATCTGCTATCAAAATTGCCATGTCACGTGGTGAGAACTCTCAAATGTAATATTTATGCCAAATTTCAGTTGAATATCATATAAAGTGTAGATACTATGAGAAAAAAACTTGAAAAAAATTCAAACTTCAACACTCTATCTCGAAAACGAAACGTTTGCGACCCCATGTTAATGGGACTTTTTTTTCTTAAACTTACTTAAGGAATCTCCCCTTTTCGTTTGTACGTTCAATTTTGGAACACTCTGTATATATATATATATATATATATATATATATATATATATATATATTATATATATTATATATAATCATGAGGTACCAAAATTTTTCAGAGTATTATTTGCTACCCTTTTAGAGGATATAGTTTTTTTAATTTTATTTCTCAAATTTCCCTAAATTCCTCGTTCTGTAATGTGTGTTTGTGCAAATGTTTAATAGTTTCCATTACAACTGTTGGTACCAAATACGAGGATTTTTATTCCACAAAATTAGTGATTTTGCGGAAATGAATGCAAGTACTTAGTTAAATTTTTCAAATAAACGATCATGAAATTAAACTTGTTTTCCTCAAGTCCGAACGTTTTCCGATTTTCTGAAGGAGTATCCGCAATTTGAAGCAGAAATGTTTTTTTATCAATGTGTAGCATACTGTTAAAAAATTAAAAGAAGTTTTTACAGGAGAGTGAAGCTCTCAATTGTTACTTTTTTCAACATTGAATTTTTAAGTTTCATTTTCACAAATTTTGAATAAGCACACATTATAGAATATTCAGTAGAAAAAACTGGGCTTCTAGAGATATTAATAAAAAACTTATGAGGATTTAAAGGCGGAATTTTGGGAAATTTGAGAAAAAAAATAAAAAAATTTATATCTTCTTAATCGTGAGTTATATATATATATATATATATATATATATATATATATATATATATATATATATATATATATAGATGTATATGAATTTGTTACCTGTTTACGTTATATGGGAACAATAAAAGTTTAGCTCTGACAGGTTAATTTAATTAATTATTACGAACGAATAAATGTATAAAATTGTACGTTTCGGTGGTACATCCACCGAAGATGTACAATTTTATACATTTATTCGTTTGTAATAATTAATTAAATTAACCTGTCAGAGCTAAACTTTTATTGTTCCTATATATATATATATATATATATATATATATATATATATATACATATATATATATATATATATATATATATATATATATATATATATATATATATATATATATATATACACTGCGCCGCAAATTTAACGCATAGCTTATATATTTTCTAAGTTTTGATTGTGAATATTTTGTCAGGTGGTGATCAGATTTGAATACATTTTTCACCAAATTGTAGCTCCGTTCTTTACGAAAATGCAATAGTTAAAAGGTGATTAAAAAAAATGAATAAACTTATTGTACAGGGTGTTGAATAGCGACATGTTTTCTTCTTTTCTTCGTCCAAGTTTACGTCCTTCTGCGGGAAATATCGGGTAGCTCAGGCAGAAAAAAAATCGACAGTGTTATAACCGCATGTCTTCTGAGTAATTTGTTTTTTCAATCGTTTGTTTATCTTGAGCCACTCGAAAGATATTCATGTTTTTATAACCGCTCACACTTTTCGAACGAAATTTTTTAAAACTTTTTTGTTAACTTGTGAAGGAGACTGCGCAAACAAAATTTCATTATAAGTTGACAACTTTGTTTATTTATTTATTTTGAATTGATTAGACCGATTCATGATGTAAATTAATAAAGATATCAAAACAATGGTTCATAAAAACAATATAGGTACATATTTATTTATATGCACAAAGTAAAATAACGCATGACCTTCGTTTCCGTGAAACTTCATCTTCTTCTGATGCTTAGTGCTAACTAATAAATAGGTTTTTCCGTTATATCGAATACAAGAAATAAATAAATGATGAAATTGTTTAGAAAGGGTAAATGAAGGATTAGTAAAGTAACAATAACTCATTCTAAACTGGTAGTCAGGTATTTCGGTAATTTTGAAAAGATTTGGAAGGGGCTTGTAGTATGGAGAGACATACAAAACCAAATGAACAAAGTTGTCAACTTTTAATGAAATTTCGTTTGCACAGTCTCCTTCACAAGTTAACAAAAAAGTTTTGCTTGGACGAAGAAAACATGTCGCTATTCAACACCCTGTACAATAAGTTTATTCATTTTTTTGATCACCTTATAACTATTGCATTTTCTCAAAGAACGGAGCTACAATTTGGTGAAAAATTTATTCAAATCGGATCACTGCCTGAGAAAATTTTCACAGTCGAAACCTAGGAAATATTTAAGCTATGCGTTAATTTTGCGGCGCAGTGTATACATATATATATATATATATATATATATATATATATATATATATATATATATATATATATATATATATATATATATATATATATATATATATATATATATGTGTGTGTGTGTGTGTGTGTGTGTGTGTGTGTCTGTGTGTGTGTGTGTGTGTGTGTGTAGTATATATAAAATGCAATGAAAATAATAAAACACTTCGAACTCGAAATCTCTTGATATATTCAATGTTCATGATCAGTCTATATGGGCGAATATTAATGAATCCACAAATAAGACATATTCGAAATGGAATATAACTACCTGGACACGATCTGCGATATGAGGAAATAATCCTAAGTAAATATTTGAATGGGCTTTCTATGATAATGTCCATCTCTCTAGGAAGCGAGGATATATATTGACAAAATGTGTTTTTCCACGTTACCTGTAGTAATAGACTGAAACTTGATGGATTGCTTATAAATAAACTTTCTATATTCATTTTGTGAATACATTTTAGCATGTCTATATAATATATATATATATATATATATATATATATATATATATATATATATATATATATATATATATATATATATATATATATATATATATATATATATATATATATATATATATATATATATATATATATATATATATATATAAATATATATATATTATATAGACATGCTAAAATGTATTCACAAAATGAATATAGAAAGTTTATTTATAAGCAATCCATCAAGTTTCAGTCTATTACTACAGGTAACGTGGAAAAACACATTTTTGTCAATATATATCCTCGCTTCCTAGAGAGATGGACATTATCATAGAAAGCCCATTCAAATATTTATATATATATATATATATATATATATATATATTTATATATATATATATATATGTATATATATATTTATATATATATAAATATATATATATATATATATATATATATATATATATATATATATATATATATATGTATATATATATATAATAATAATAATAATATAATAATAACTTTATTCGCACACAACAAACATTACAAATATAATAACAGGATTATTACATGGTGGGGGTGAACAAAGCAGTTTAGCGATAAGTGCAAAGCACTTGTT
Source organism: Cynegetis impunctata (assembly GCA_030704885.1). NCBI lineage: Eukaryota > Metazoa > Arthropoda > Insecta > Coleoptera > Coccinellidae > Cynegetis > Cynegetis impunctata. The sequence goes on along the minus strand of JARQZK010001540.1, from coordinate 268,597 downwards.
TCGCAAAAATATTACATAAGCTTTAGAATAGGAAAAGAATCAACAAAAGCACTATCAACGCACAGCAACGCAAAATGTTATCCACAGAGGAAAACACGATCTGCGAACACAAAATCAAAACATAAATTATATAATGTAAAACTCCCATAAATAATTATTTGATCACAATCTGTCACTTTAATTGGTTTTCTTTGAGGTACGTTTTCAATCTTTTTTTGAATGAGAACAGACTTGGGATATCCTGGATCGTCTCAGGAAGTTTATTATACAAGTTTGGTCCAATGTATGTGTACGATCTTTGGCCAAGGGACTTCGACATATAAGGTAATACGTATTGGTTTCTTTGGCGCGTATTATAAGTGTGTAATGGCAGTTGAGCGGAGTGTTTCGTCTGATGATATTTAGTAACTACATTATAAAAGTGCAGTTGGCTCATGTCAAAGACCATAGCTTCCTCATAAAGTTGATCTGATGGGTATTTCGGGTCTTTGGAAAATATCAGTTTGAGAAATCTTCTCTGGATGACTTCCAGGGATTTGAGGTGTGTCTTTAATGCCCCTCCCCAAGCTATTATACCGTACCGCAGATGGCTCTCAACAAGGGCATGGTAGAGAATTTTCAGGTGTTGGACAGGTATTAATTTTTTCAAAAATTTGAATTTAAACAAAATTGTCTGCAGTTTTCTTACTACATATTTTATATGCAAATCCCATCTCAAGTATGGGTCAATTATTACACCTAAATATTTAATTTTGGTTTCAGGCAATATGGTTATTATCTCATTTTGTAGTGTAACTTCGATTCTATCGAATAATGGGAGACATCTGTTACTGGTATAGAAGGGTATGTAATTGGTTTTTTCATAATTTATTGTCAGGAGCTTATATTCTAACCAGTTTTTGACCTGAACGAAATCCTGTTCCACTTTAGTTTTGAGGTCAATCCAGTTACTTGCCTTATAGAATAATAGTTGATGGAATCCGTCGTTACTACGTGATAATTTAACATGATTAACAAAATTAAATTTGAATTTACTACGTTTATTATCACCAAATTTTTTGAAAAATATAACACTGCAGTGTTATATTTTTCAAAATATTTTGTGATAATAAACGTAGTAAATTCAAATTTAGTTTTGTTAATTATAGAATAATGACATGTCGTCTGCAAATCCAATGATTTTTGCTTGACTTTGCAAGGAAAATATTCCATTAATATAAATATTGAACAATATGGGTCCCAGTACAGTACCTTGGGGTACTCCATATTCTATTGCTTTGGGTTCGCTCATGACATCATTCAGTTTCACAGATTGTTTTCGGTTTGTGAGATAGTTCTCAAATAACTGAAGACATATACCCCGCGCCCCAATATCTTCCAAAGATTGCAGTAGTAGTTCGTGGCTTAGCGTGTCAAAGGCCTTTGATAAATCTAAGAACAACGACAGACATGGCATATTCTGATCAAGAGCATTATGAATATCATCTGTGAGTTCGATAATAGCATCGTGCGTCGACATTTTCTCTCGAAAACCAAATTGTTTCTCAGAGAGTAACTTATATTTGGAGATATATGAATTCAATCGATTTTTAATGATTTTCTCAAATATCTTACACATGTGTGTTATCAATGAGATTGGTCTATAGTTATTTATAATGTTCTTATCGCCTTTTTTAAATACAGAAATAACTATCGTGTTTTTCAGAGCAGAAGGCCAAACTCCCAATTCCATGCATTTGTTTATGTGCTCAAGAGGCAGGACAATGTGGGAAGAAATTGCCTTTAGCGTTTCGGCCGATATATCGTCTATGCCAACGGTTTTTTTATTTTTCAATTCTTTTATGACATTTTTGATTTCAGTACCATCTGTTGGTAGCAGTACAAATGAATACAATGCTGTGAACTTGGGAAATTTGAAGTTTGTATTTCGTCTTATTTTACTTGCCAATGTTTTTCCAATTGTAGCAAAAATCTTGTTGACTTGTTCTGCTATATCGCCCTTATCAATTAATACTTCATTTGCATCTTTCCTTATCGAAATTATTCCATGTTTTTTAGCCTTTGTTTCACTAATTTCTTTTATGATTTCCCATAGTTTTTTCGAACTTGATGCATTCGAATCTATCTTGTTCTTATAGTAATTATATTTTTGTTTTTCAATAAGTGATAACACTCTGTATATATATATATATATATATATATATATATATATATATATATATATATATATATATATATATATATATATATATATATATATATGCAGGGTGATTTACGTAGTCCATGCATTAGAGTTTTTCAACTTGCTCTTGGATTAGAAACTTGAAATTTGGCAAGCTGTCATAATCGGTCATGTCCGTTCCACCTTAAATATTTTTAGCTTTACAGATATACAGGATATGCCAAAAGTCGCTACCAACATTCTTATTTCAAATAGAAACCTGCATTATTTTTAACATTGACCTTCAGATTATGAGTTTGAGCAACCTAAGTTTTGTTATTTTATCTATTACAGTGTCTGATATATCTCTATTTTTCAGAAAAAAAATGCCGCCGTAGAAGTTAAAGAAAAAAATGTGAAACTGGTAAACCGTTCCAAAATATAAAACCAAATTTGTGCAGCATTCAGCTGTCAATTCAGACAAACACCTGATGACCCATCGATGGTTCGATTTTATGCCATAGCATTCAAAAATTGTCAAAAACTCAATTTTATCAAATGGAACCTACTATTTTTTTTTGACGCCATTCGAAAGAAAATTTTATTTGAAAATGAGTTGCTAATGCTTCCACCATACCTAACTTCAACTCTTATCGAGTTAATCAAGAAAAAAAAAAGTGATATTCTTTCGAAGTAGAGTTGTGCTCATTCTCAAACAAAAATTTTTTAAAAATGGAAAATTATCCAAACGAAGTTGTGCTCAAAAATTATGTAGAGAACTGTCGGTAAGTTCAATTTAAATTATCCAAACTTACCGAGTACGACACGCGACACGGATAAAGTTCTAACGATTGAAAACAGTATATTATTCAACGAGCACAAAATGATTGCTATTTTTCACGAGGGTGAACTTTGCGACACGAGCCGCAGGTGAGTGTCGCAATTCACCCGAGTGAAAAATTGTAATTTTGTGCGAGCAGAATACTATACTTTGTCCACGACTTCTTCGAAATAATTAGTAATAATCTGCATTTTCAACAATAAAAATAGTTATCAAAAGCGTTGACATAACATTTTCTGTGTTCACTGAAAACAGCATACTCACGTAAACGTCTTCTAACTATTTCACTTGACATCGATTCCATTCCCTTCTTTTACTCTGATGAAAATGAAATAGATAATTTTGCATTTATTTATTTAGATTAATATTAACAGAACAATTATTGAAAATAAACGAAGGCATTGCATTTATAAGTTATCTTAGTTACATAAAACCTAAAAATCTAATAACAATACTATCCTAACAATGTGAATGATAGTCTCAAGTTTGGACATACGTTTTGAGTGTGACGTCACTCAGTGTATAATAAACCATTATTCACTAGTCATTATTAGGTATAATTGTACTTCAGGAAGCACACGTATAATGAATGAAATATAGTACAGTCGTGGACAAATAATTTTATTTTACCGCTTTAGACTTTTATATTTGCAGTAGGGTAAAATAATTGTTTTATTCTTCACCAGTTCTGTTTACAATATAGATGATTTGAGAGAATAATATAAACTGCTGACAGTCTCGATTCCAATGAAATCTGAAGTGCTACCTATATATTGAAAGTAGAGTAATATAATTTTGAAACAAAAACGGTGGATATATTGCACAATAATTATTATAGAGTTCTGTCAATATTGTTCTTGTTCCTTGATGATAATTTTTCTTGCGCAATTGAATAGTAATCCATGTTTTTGATTAACTTGTTACAATTGTCATTCATTTCCAAGGCATACTTCAAAAAGCAAGAAATATCTGGGCATACATTGATTTTTATTGAATAACTCGATAAGAATTGAAGTAAATTATAGGGAAAGCTTAATAAACTCATTTTTAAATTCAATTTTCTCTAGAATGGTGTCAAAAAAAGTAGGTGCCATTTGAAATAACTAAGTCTTCGACAATTTTTGAATGCGATATTTTAAAATCGCCCATATGGTATAAAATCGGTCCATCGATGGGACATCAGGGGTTTGCCTAAATTGACAGCTAAATGCTCCACAAATTTGGTTTCCTATTCTCGAACGGTTTACGAGCTACACATTTTTTCCTTAACTATAACGACAATAATTTTTTTCAGAAAAATGGTAATATATAAAAACTTTTGTAGATAAAACAACATAACTTAGGTTGTTCAAACTCATATTCTGAAGGCCAATCGAACAATGTGAAAAAAATTTAAAATAAGAAAATTGGTACCGACTTTTGGCATATCCTATATATCTGTAGGACTACAAACATTTTAGGTGGAACGGACATGACCGATTATGACAGCTCACCAAATTGCAAGTTGCTAATCCCACAGCAAATTCAAAAAACTCTAATGCACGGAATACGTAAATTACCCTATATATATATATATATATATATATATATATATATATATATATATATATATATATATATATATATATTTATTTATTTATTTATTTATTTATTTATTTATTTATTTATTTATTTATTTATTTATTTATTTATTTATTTATTTATTTATTTATTTATTTATTTATTTATTTATTTATTTATTTTTTTATTTATTTATTTATTTATTTATTTATTTATTTATTTATTTATTGATTTTTTTATTTATTTATTTATTTATTTATTTATTTATTTATTTATTTATTTATTAATTTATTTATTTATTTATTTATTTATTTATTTATTTATTTATTTATTTATTTATTTATTTATTTATTTATTTATTTATTTATTTATTTATTTATTTATTTATTTATTGCGAACATGGGAGATACAGACAGGTACAAAGATACCCACTAGAGTATCCACAAATTACAAAGCATATTACTCTAATAATTAAGAAATAAGAAATATACACACACCAAAAAAAAAGAGCAGAAAGTATTACTAAAAGTAACGTGAATTAGATATTAAACATCAGAATTCAGAAGTCACCCCTGTGCCTCTTCAATGCACTTTTTATCCCAGAAAGGGACATTGAAAAAAAATCAACATTATTCTGTATTTTATTACTAAAGCGATTTATACGGCAAAGGGGCGAATTCTGTGCCGAATAAGTATTTCTTAGCGGTAGGTGAAACAACTCACCAGCCCTTAGAGACCTCTGCGGAACATTTATATAGATATGCGCGAGAACAGCGGGGTTGCTTATTAAATTGTTGACGATTTTGTACAGGAAATAATTCTACGATCAAACAAAAAAATAATGCAAAAGTGATCCCGCGCCAGCGAGTAATCACCATTGGGGATTGAATAATTGGCTTTATAAGAAATAAATTTTAAAAATTTATTCTGTATCCTTTCCAGGCGGTCTATGTACGTATACCATCTGTCTTGGGCTCCAGATAATGCTGGCAAAAATTAATTTACTGAGGACAAAAGAGTTGAATAAACAGAAAAGCGATCTAACATTTCTGAATAACTCACACTTCCTACGGATGTAACCCAACATCCTAGAAGACGAGTTAACAACGGAATCGATGTGTAGATCAAAAATGAGTTTAGGATCGAACATCACCCCAAGATCTTTTGCAGAGGCGACTTTTTGAAGAGATACATCCCTTATGCAATAAATGTGGTCTACCTGATTCAAGTTTCGCGTGAAGGTCATAGAAATACACTTGTCCAAATTAATAAATAAACAGTTCTCATCGCAGAAACCGGCAAGACGGTAAACCTTTAAGTCATCCGCGTAAAGCAGGAAATAGCAATGCCTGATTTCATTAGTATAAATAATGAAAAATAAAGGTCCCAGATGATATATATATATATATATATATATATATATATATATATATATATATATATATATATATATATATATATATATATATATATATATATATATATATATAATATAATGTATATTGACATAAGAGGTGTAGAATTTGTTTTTTAATAAAACAAAACATATTTGAGACGTCTCTGCAATTTTTATTGCATTATCAAGTAGATCCATGGAAATTATGTATCAACATAGCCACGAAGCGAAGAAAAAAGACTTATGTTGTTAAATCTGAAGATCTTTTTAGCCAAACTGGTGTCTCTAAAATGCGAAATTGAGCTAGCACGGAACTGTAGGGATCGTCAATATCCATATACTCAAACCCGCTCCACAAGAAGTTGTTTATCATGCCCCTATAACACATTGAATGTAGCTAATCTTCCGGCGTCATGTTCGAAAAATATTGCCCATGACACCTCTGGACCACAATCGGCACAAAATATTCACTTACTGTAAGTACACTGGCTTTTGCTGAATTACTTGCGTTAGTGCCGTTTAAAGATTGCAATTATTTCACCTTTATTTTTACACACCAAGTCTAAGTTAGTCAATATCTCACAAGTGCGACATGAAGTTTGTTCCAGTTAGTAGGCCTTATCATTCATTTGGTTAAAAACAAGAAAACACCAGTTGGGAGTTTAAGCGTTTAAATTGATACTATATTTTCACAAAATACGAGATATTTTAAAAACCATAAGGTTCAGGTGAATTAAACCTGAATGAAACTGGCATTTGTTTTCACCGCAAAATCAAAAAATGAAATAATATACAGGGTATTCTATTTAAAAAGCAACAACTTTGATACTTTTCGTGTTTTTTGAACACCCTGTACAACATGAAATTATTTTTAAAATCTGGTCGTACTAGGTCCCTATCCATCCTAAAGAAAAAACTTTCATAAAATCAAATACTTTAGCCATAACTCTTCGTGTCGAATAACGTGAATAACCCTGTATATATATATATATATATATATATATATATATATATATATATATATATATATATATATATATATAAAAGCATCAAGGTGAAAACAATTTCTTGCAGAAATCACCATCATCATTCATGTTCTCTAAGCCCCAATCAGAAAACATACGGCGCTGCTTGTAGTCAACTGGACTTTGTAAAGCTGAGCCAAATCTTTCATCAATATTCGGTGCAGTGTAGACGTGCAGAGGTCTTAAGAACGGTAACGAATTGTAATTTAGGTGGTTTTCAACACTTCCTTCACTGTAATTAAATTTTCGATAAAACATCCAGTGCGAAGTTGATTCGTGGTCTTTACAAAAATTCGATTAGTTTATAAGAATACCAGATAAAAATAATTTTTAGAGAAATAGTTCATGAGAAATACAATGATGACAACAACTTGCTCGAATTAAAATAAAATAAAGTTAAATCGAAATAATTCTATCAACAAGACAAACATCTAGTTTGATAAAAGGTTCAATAATTCATATTATTCCTCACTGGCTAGAAGCTAGGAGGACTTTCTTTATAGTCTTCCTTGATGACTTGAGAAAAATGCTTTGAGTGAATTGTTAGGTGAGCCATTCATGTGAGGAATATAGAAGATTTTTCACGAGAATATTTCAAACACGTTGCAAATTAAGTTATTGGATACGATTCACTCCCAACAAACAAACATTTTCAGAAGTGCATGCATATTGATGACTTCAGTCATGGTTTTATTCCTTTGTGTCAATCAAGACACTTATCATAAAAAGTCGTTTCAAAGAATTTTCCACTTACTTAATGATAGCGTGATTGAACTCACAAATAAGAAAAAACTCTTTGATTTGTATGAAATATATTCAGTATATGTATTTTTCGAATTTTGAGGTATAATTAACTCTAATAAATTAATTTTACTTGCATGCAAAATTGAAGGGAGTAATTTCAGCATACTCATTCAATTAACTAGCTCTATTTCAGAGATATTTCGAATATTACCTAGGTTCACATTTTTCAATCTATAATAAATTCATTTCAATAGCATTCAAAATTAAACATTGTAATGTGAGCATATCTATTCAATCAACAATGTATATTACAGGTATATATTGAATATTCAGAACAATTTTCATCAGTTATTTCAGATAATAAATTTTAATTATTTGCTGCGACAAATACTTGAATAAACATGTGTGGAGAGTAAAACAAAATCAAATTCCTTTAGAAATATTGGGAGAATCATGTGCAGTGCAGCGAGTGTTGATTAACTGCCGAAAATAACTCAAAAGCTATATCAAAAAGAATATGAAAATTTTGAAATGTGGCGTAAAAGCAAGAATGTAAAGGTGGTTAATGAAGATGTATTATTAGCCTATGCGAAATGAAAATCAGAGGTTTATTCTCCCAACTCGATGTGGACCAAGATTTCAATGTTGTTATTGTAAGCAGAATGATGTTTTGAAATAAATATTTGAACAAGTGATTTCTTAACGGCCGCCGGCCGTTATGAAATTATAATGGCCGGCGGCCCTTAACACTGACTTTTCAATTGTCACCTGAATACCGTTAAATCAAAATAACAGTATGGGATTACGAAAACCAAATAACTAATGTTCGAACATTGAATAATCAATTCACGATAAATATATTTCTTGAACATAGTGAATTTCATATATCATGTAAAGTGGACAAGAAAAACTGTTAAATAATTTAAAATTATCCAACAATCTTCCAAGGCAGCTGATTATATGTATTTCGCGACGCGTAATCTGCATTCTCAATGCAATAGTGATATATTGAAAATGTCTTATTACCCCGTCTCAAGATCTGCAACCCGCTGTTTCGATCTCTTCAGTGCAGCTTGCTTGAATCGGAGTGAATTAAAATATTTCTATAGTTGATGGAATCCGTCGTTACTACGTGATAATTTAACATGATGAACAAAAACTAAATTTAAATTTACTACGTTTATTATCACAAAAATACTTTGGAAAAATATAACACTGCGTTTGTAATTTCGGTCACTAGACCATCATCCGGCAAATTGAGTTAAGAACTGAATACAGAATAATTATAGATTTGCGCTTACGGGTGGGAAAGAATTATTACAGGTACCTAAATAGACATGAGGAACATATTTCAAGAAGGGCTAATCGAGTGGATTTCCCAAATTGTGTAACGTGTAAATTCTCCACGTAACTGCAGCCACTGCATTCTACACTGAAATAGGTACTGTGATTCCACGCTATCAACCGATCACTTTTGTTCTTCTATGATTAATGACCTGCGTATTAAGAAGGAGAGTATCTAGAAAGCGTCGGATTAACAATCGTTCTTTCTTTTAGCAAATGGTTCTTGTAGATAAAACATCGTTGATTATTAGAATTATGTTGAATATCTATTGAAAGTTTATTAAAGTTTATTGAGATTATTGAGTATCTGTGGCGTCTGATAGACGGTAAGTTATGAGAAGAAATATAATTATTCCGTATAAATGCATTATCTTGAAAATCCGAATTAATTCCTTATTTAATTTTTCCGCCATTTCATATTTTTTTTATTTATCTATATTAAAATTATTTATCTGTCTATATTGAAATAATCATCTCACATTTCTTAATTTAAAATATTTCTAATTCATTTGCTTGTTTCATTCTCTCAATTTAACACAAGATTTTTGTAGGTTAACGATGGCAAATTTCACATGGTCATATCTTATGTTCAGTTTAATGTTGGAACATATACTGTCTGTTATGGCAAGACCAATTTATTCTATTTTATATTGATTTTAAATAAAGATTGACTTTCTATTAAATTATATTTTGACAACTGTCTTTCAATTCTTTTTTACATACTATGTTTTCTATCAACAATATATACATATTTGAAATAATACCGACCAGAACATTCTCCACGGCCACAAAAAAATTAAATAAATAGGGCACTAAAGGTTATCTTTTTCTTTCAACAATATAATTTTGCTTATAGGTCTTCGGAATGTGCCGCTAATTGTCTTGACGTCTACAACACGTGTTCTATTGTCCTTTCCTGGATAAACATGTGAAATTATTCCTTTCAACCAGGCATTTCGAGGAGCGGTTTCATCCGCTATAATGACCAAATCGCCAATGCAAACATTTGGTTTACTAGCATGCCATTTCGATCTTTTCACCAAACTGGGAACATATTCTTTTAACCATCTTTGCCAAAAACAATCAGCAAATCTTTGTGCAATACGCCAGTGTTTTCTATAAAAAAGGTCGTCGTTGTCAAATATTCCTGGTGACATTACTTCCGGAGACTGCCCTATCAAAAAATGGTTAGGAGTTAAAGATTCTTCGTCGTTATGATCACTTGACACGAATGTCAGAGGTCTACTGTTGACTGTATGCTCCACTTCTACAAATAACGTTTGAAGAATTTCTTCGTGAGACTTCTGTTCGTTCATTATAGACTTCAAAGTATTTTTAACTGACTTCACTAGACTTTCCCAGACTCCTCCCATGTGTGGAGCACCTGAAGGATTGAAATGCCATTCAATACCTTTAATGCAACAAAATTTTTGAATTTTGTTCTTCTGTAGTTCCACGATAGCAGTTCTCATTTCTATGTCTGCTCCTCTCAAATTTGTGCCGCTGTCTGAATAAATCTGTCCAGGCATACCTCGTCTGCAAATAAAACGGCGAATTGCCATAATTGCTGAATTTGTACTAAGAGAATTAGCTATTTCTAAATGGATGGCACGTACAGAAAAGCATGTAAATAGTACACCATAACGTTTCTCAGTTCGCCGGCCTATGGTTACACTAAATGGTCCGAAGTAATCCATTCCAGTGATATAAAAGGGTCTTATTTGAGGTGTTAATCTGAAATTTCCAAGTTGTCCCATTTGTTGAGTTTGAACTTTGGCATAGTACTTTCGACATATTATACAATTTCTGATATAATTTCATATTGTAGTTCTAACTTGTAAAATCCAAAATTTCTGTCTCAGAGAATTGATTAAATTTTCTCTTCCTTGAAGATGATTCTTTTCATGATGATATCGAATTATTAATTTTGTAACAACGTTCTTGGGGTCCAAAATATAAGGTCTTCTGGTACTTGAACTGAGATTTATCGCATTATTCAATCTGCCATCAATGCATAATATTCCGTGTTCATTTAGAATTGGAGTTAAATTCCAAATGCGACTAGAATGTCTCACAGATTTTCTGTTCAGAAGTCTTTCAATGTCTTCTCTAATGTTTTCATGCTGAGCTTGACGAATTATTAGTATTTCTGCCACTTTCAATTCTTCAACTGTCAACTCAGTTACGCGAATAACTGGTCTCTTATTTTTACCAATTTTCATTAACAATAATTCCATGAATTTGATAGCCCATTCAACTGTTTTTAGTAATCTGATATACTTAGAAAATCGACCAAAATCTACAAAACCTTTAAATTCTTGGAAAATAACAGAAACATATTCTTTTCTTATCTCAGGCATATGAACTAACTCAGTCGAACCAATTGGCCAATACTTTTCTTGCAAACACAAATACTCAGGACCAGTAAACCATCTAGAATTCTCCTCAACTTTCCACTCTCCTCTTGTAGCTGCATCGGCAATATTGAAATTGGTTGGTATCCAAAACCATTCTTCTGCTGAACATAAATCAAGTATTTCTCCAATTCTATTTGCCACAAAAGTCTTGAATTTTTTATTAGGAGATTTGATCCAACTATAAACTATTTTGGAGTCTGTCCAGAAAAAAATTTTTTGGACAGTAATTTCATGATATAATGGATTTGGCTAATCGAGAACCGAGCAAAGCTGCTTGTAATTCTACTCTAGGTATTGTCATGGGTTTTAGTGATGTAACCCTTGCTTTGGCTGCAACAAAAACGGACGAAATATTTCCAGACGTATATGTCAAACGAAAATAACAAACTGCGGCATAGGCCTGATTGCTCCCATCACAAAAAGTATGCAGCTGAATTTCCTTCACCAAGTTATTGAAACCATACCATCTCGGAATTTTCAAATTAGGAATTTTTCTCAAATCAGAACACCATTCTTTCCACTTGTTCATCATATCCTTAGGTATCTTATGATTCCAATCAATTTTTCGACCCCAAATCTCCTGCATTAATATTCTGGATTTTATTGTAAAGGCTGCTAATATTCCTAAAGGATCATAAATTGACATCGCCATTCTCAAAATATCTCTCTTCGTTGGAATTACAACATCTGATAATAACTCTTTGTTCTTTTCTAAAAAACGATTCGACACTCCAAATTTATCTGAATCTTGATACCAACAAAAACCTAGTACTTGTTCAACCATAGACCATTTAACTGATTCTAATGTAGCATAAGACTTCGCACGTAATTCTGCTGGTATTTGTTCCAATACTTTTCGGGAATTGCTAACCCAATTACGCATTGTGAATCCAACCCTGCGATGTATATCAAAAACGTCTTTTACGACCTCTGCTGCTTCTTCCTCAGATTGAAAACTATCAAGATAGTCATCCATATAATGTTTCTCAAAGATAGCTTTGGTTGCTCTTGGTGAATAGGCTCCATTTTTTAGGGCGTTTTCTCTTATAACAAAGGAGGCACAGCTAGGTGAAAAATGGCACCAAATATCATAGAAACCATTTGATAAATTTTCGGTGAAACTGAATTATTTTCTTCTCTCCATAAAAATCTCTGCAACACTTGATCTTCAGGTCTTATCTTAATTTGAAGAAACATTTCTTGTATATCTCCAATAACAACAGTTTTGAATTGACGAAATTTAAAAAGTATGTTCAACAAAAAATTCGAAAGGTCTGGACCTTTCATTATATTGTCATTGTAGCTAATTCCATTACATTTTGCTCTGCAATCAAACACAAAACGAAATTTGTCTGGTTTGCTCGGATGACGGACAGAAAAATGAGGCAGGTACCATGTTTTTGTGTTAGGGAGTTTTATGTCTTCGTCTTTGAGAATTTTAGCATAGCCTTTGTCAAAAAATTGTTGAATTTGACTCGAATATTTTTGGCGAAAGGTAGAATCCAGTTTCATTTTATTTTCTACAATTTGAAGTCTTTTCAATGCGGCGGATTTACTTTCTGGAAGAACAATATTGTTGGATTTCCATAAAAGTCCTATCTCCCAATGGCTGTTTTCAAGTTGACGACAAGTTTTCTTCATTATTTCCAAGCCTTTCTTATCTTCAATTGATAAATTTTTTTTATCGTTGCCAGTGACTCCTAAATTATCATTTAAAATAGCTTGTTCAATTAAAATTTCAATTTCTTCTTTTTGTTCTTCATAACAAAAAAGAGAAAATTCAGTATCAACTCGATTTTTTGCAATGAAGTTATTTCCATGAATAACCCAACCCAGTTTTGTTCTAGAGGCTAATGGTGCATTTGGGGGCCCTTCAATAACTTCACGAGCGACAGTTAAATCTATGTGATCTTGACCAATTAAAATCAATGGCGTAGCATTGTACATATCTATTGCAGGTACATGGAGTAAATGCTTCCAATTATTGGCAAGTGGACATCTATTAACTCTTTGACACGGCAACCTCAAATTTTGTACAGTTCGTACATTTGTCAGATGGAACATTTTATTGTCAGAAACACTTTTGATAGTCAGATTGACTTTTCGTGAATTTTCATCTTCATATTTAGATGCATCAGCCCAAAACATTCTAGGAGGTGCCACATCTCCTTCTACTCCAATTTTTTCAGCAAGTGTGGCATCTATTAATGAAATTGTACTTCCTTCATCAAACAAAGCATAAGTTTTGACGGTTTTGAGTGTTCCAACAACTACAATGGGAATAACGCGCAGTAAAACTTCTTTATTATTTGATTTAATCTGAAAATTTGATTCTTCTGCAATTCCGGTGGTTGGTATTTCAAGAATTTCCTCTGTTTTATTTTCATGGGCATATGAAGTAGATGGTGATGGTAAATCTTCTCGGTCTGTTTGAATTTGATAAGTATGCTCCCCTTTCTTCTGTTAACACATATTTTTTTCATTGTAAGAGTGCAACAAGTTATGATGAAATTTCTGACAACCCTGAATTTCGCATTTCCTTTTTTCATTACAATTGGCTATATGATGAGTTGATGTCAAGCATGAAAAACAGATTTTGTTCGATTTGACCCAGTTCCATATTTTTTCTATATTGAGTGCCAAAAATTTGTTGCACTTCCGAATATTATGATAAGAGTTACTACAGAATGCACATCCATTTTTCTTGCTTTCATAACTTCGATTTCCTTGTATTATAGATTTTTTCGAACTAAAAGAATTGGCTGAACATAGCATACTCGCCAATGAAGCTTCTTCTGCTAGAAATTTTGAAAATTCGACTAGCGAAGGAGTATTCCATTTTTCTTTTTTTATCAGTCGTACCCACTGGTATTGGAGATTTATTGGTAATTTCGACAGTAATTCTTTCATTAAATGTGGATTGACAACATATGCTTCTTTCTCCAATGAATTAGCAATAGCCGTTAAGTTTTGAATCACACACGAAAATTCAATTAAGGATGACGGATTTGTTTCTTCGGCTGGTGTTGAAAATTTGGCTTTTTGAATCATGGAATCTATAATTACTTCTGGACGACCAAATCGAGATTCTATGACATTGACTATTGTTTCCAAATTTTTTGATGAGACAAACATTGAACGGACATATTCGAAAGTTTCCCCTTTTAGACATTTTTGAAGTCTATATAAATTTTCCTCATCACTGATATTCCACATTTGTGTAGATTTTCGAAATGCTGATATGAATAACGGCCATTCTTGAATATTTCCATTAAAAAAGGGTAGTTCTTTATTTATGTGGTTATCGCAAGTTTTAGAGGTTTGTACTTGATTATTACTTGCTATTGTTTTAAAAGCTTCAGATGTTGATGTCATAACTTGAGTGAATTTTTCCATGAGTTGACTTACAGCATTCGTATCGAATGAAGAAAATCCTGGATCATTTTCATGATTTTCAGGATTCACGTTATCTAGCCATGATTGAATTTGCTCGTTATTTCTATTTTTCATCGTTTGTGTCGTTATTTGAACAAAATTTTATATTGGAGCCTGAAGATTTTCAGGTACTTCTAAATCAGAATGATTTGTAGAGGCATAAGATTTCGACCTCATTGACGCATTTTGTACAACTTTTTCAACTTCCATAGAAGCTTGATTATTTTTTATTTCTTTTTCTATTTCCATAGCTTTTCTAGCTGCTTCTGTTTCTGCTTCTTTTTGTTGGATGGCTTTCATTGCTTTTAATCGTTTCAGTTCAATTTGTTTCAATTGAATACTACCTGAAGATTTTTTACTTTGTTGGGAGGTCTTTGTCACTTCACTAGGACTATATCTTGAAGGAGGTTTTCCTGCATTTCCCCTTGTCGATCTTCTCAAATCTTCTTCGCGATCTGACATATCGCGAATATTTATTATTTTCACCCAGAAAAATATGTGCTCACAGCTTAGAGCACAACTATAATATTCCTAATGGCTCGAAGGACCAAAAAATGTTATGGCAAGACCAATTTATTCTATTTTATATTGATTTTAAATAAAGATTGACTTTCTATTAAATTATATTTTGACAACTGTCTTTCAATTCTTTTTTACATACTATGTTTTTTATCAACAATATATACATATTTGAAATAATACCGGCCAGAACACGGTCTTTCTTAGCATCTTTGCTTGAGATAAATCTAAATGATAGTTTGAATTGGCCATCGATACCCTACAGATATTCTTGAAACATATTAAGTTTGAGATTGTATGTTGATTTGCCCCGAATTATTTTAGCCACTTGGTCTGGGTTTGAAGTTCACCTTGGTTAGAACTAAAAGACAAGTTGTTTGAAGATTGAAATTCACCTTATTTGGAGTTTACAAAAGAAACCACCTTGTCTGGGACTAACATCCACCTTGGCAACCCACAGCTGGAGCTACCAAGAACTTGGGACAAAGATAGGGCAGAAGTCAACAATCCACCCAAGGAAAACGTCGACAGAATATAATATATTAAAACATAAAGATAAGTCTCATCAATTTATGTAAAAGAGAACAGTAAATACCTTTCATTTTACCTAGTTGTTATTATTACTGTGAACAAATCAAAACCTTTATATGTTTAACCAATCTCCCTGCTAGCTCGGGCATAAATATCTTTTAAAAGGGAGGTTGGTTACATAATTGGCGCTCTAACGTATGGGGCTTACACAATGTTCTTAGAAAAATCATTATCAATATATATATAATAATATAGGAGAAGATACCAAGTCAATCTGGTCGTTCAGCGAGATATCTTTTGCATTAAGATTGAGTTTAAAAATTTCTAATGATTCTAAGTAAGTAAGTTTGGTTCCTTTCGGTAATTTGTGCATGATTTGAAAATTATCTATTTGTGGAAATGGGTGGTGGTTTTCACGGCAATGATTTGAAAACTTTAAATCCGTTTTATTTTTCAAAAAATGTTTCTAGTGCCCGGAACTTTACTTTTATGAATATGAGTTGTCAGGACATACACAAACCAGATATCGGAAACTCAACCATATAAGTTCCTCATATAAAGCCCTACAATGCCTACCTTGGTCAGAACGCACTTTTTCAAACTGGTCGAAATTCATCCATATATGAAACGAGTTTTGAGAGAGAAATTGCGGGTAAATTGAATTATATGAGTTATATCTATGGGTGTGAATCTATTTCATGTGATGCCTATCTCGAACCATAACTTCATAGATGGCTATGAGGTTGTAATTGAATGCCAACAATGATGAAACACATCCGGATATTATCCGGTTCTTTGTTCGAAGTTTATCACTAAAGCACTTTAAGTTGTAGAAGAAAAAATCAACTAAAAAGAGGAAACACATTTTGACTGAGAGACCTTGATTACGTACTTGAAATATATTTCGATTTGAATATTCCTATGATCAAAAATTACTGATCTATATGCAAAATGGATGTTCCTGCATTTCATAATACAAGTAGAGATTGATGTTACAGTTGAGTCGGGATACATTCCGTATATTGAGTATTTGATACAATTAATTTCACTAAAATTTCTGAATTGTTTTCAGTAACCACTTTAATTATTTATTACAAACATGTGTCACTGCTTTCATCTCTTAACAATTTATTCCTAGTTATTAGGTAAATATACCTATACAGCGTGTCCACGGATGAGGTGCCCAAAAGAAAAAAATTTTTCAATCTTAGTTTTAGAGAAAAATGCGATTCTAGATAAAAAGTTTTGCTTGTTCAAAAACCCCATCAAATGAAACAAAATTAAAGATTTTCAAAACCTTCTTCATTTTATATTCAATTTTACGTAAGGAAATGTAATAATAATCTAGTGAGTGACTTTTGCGATATTCCTAGGTAACTGTCAGTTAATACTTTTCAAATTATCATTCTTTTTCAACTATGCTAACTCTTCAATGAAATATATATCTTGTGAAGTGCTATGGTATTGGAGCTGTTTCATACAAGTACGCAATTAATTCATTTAATGAAAAATATCTGAATGCACCAGTTACGTGTTATGGATTTAAAAAATTACTAAAGAACTTAGATTACTAGATTATTTTAACATTTCCCAAGTCAGTGCAAAAATTCATAGGGTTTAACATGAAGTTGAATATAAAATTAAATAGGTTTTGAAAACTTTTATTTCATTTTTTGGGGTCTTGTAATAAGCATTTTTTTTTGAATAACATTTTTCGCTGAAACTCAAAATAAAAAGGTTTTTCCCCTTGGGCACCTTATCCGTGAACACGCTGGAAATTCAGTAAACCTCAAAGTAGTTTTTGCGTTTTATATCATCTGAAATATCAACACATCAAAATATTCGATTGATATTTGACATAACTACATCCTTTTAGTAAAATTTTCTATTTAGTTCAGCTATATAGTTTAGTGTGAGCAATTTCTGCAATGATAATAATTTATCCTTTGATTTGAACATAAAAGTGTACCATATATAAACTCATATATATATATATATATATATATATATATATATATATATATATATATATATATATATATATATATATATATATATATATATATATATACTAGCTGACCCAGGAGACGTTGTTCTGCCATATAAATTATTTTGATCTATTCATCTGTCTGCCGATGTATATCTGCCTAGCTAACTATATATCTTTCTATCTAGAGAGTTATCTATCTTTCTATCTATCTATTTATCTATCTGTCTATCTATCTGCATATCCATCTATCAATTTATCTGACCGGGCAAACGTTCAGCCATATAAATTATTTTTATCCATCTGTCTTTCTATCTATTCATCTATCTGCCGATGTATATCTACCTATCTATCTATCTATCAATCTATCTGACCCGGCAAACGTTGTTTAAATTATTGAAATGGCTATTGAAAAATGTGGGTTGCTGATAGAAGGGTGAAAATTTAGAGTTGAATGTATTTTTTAAAGCAACATCATAAAAAATTAAAAAAAAAAATTTGTTCAAAAAATTCATGAAAATGTTAATCATTAGGAGTATTAAAAATGAGGGTTAATCGTAAAGGGGTGAAAATTTAGGGTTGGATGTATTTTTGAATGTTGTATCATAAAAAAAAATAGAACGGAAAATTTTGTCTGAAAAATATAAATAAAAAATGAAGGGGTGGACCTCCCTTAAGATTTAGGGGGATGAAAAATAGATTTTGTCGGATTCTCAGAGCTAACTGATATGCACACAAAATTTCATGAGAATCGGTCGAGTCATTTCGAAGGAGTTTAACAAATAAAAAATAGGGGTTGATGGTAGAGGGATAAAAATTTAGGATTGTATGTATTTTTGTATGCTGTATCATGAAAAAATAAAAACAAAAAATTTTGTCTAAAAAATAAAATGAAAAATTTAGGGGTGGACTACCCTTAACATTTAGGGGAATGAAAAATAGATACTGGCCGATTCTCAGACCTACTCAATATGCTCACAAAATTTCATGAGAATCAGTCAAGCCGTTTCGGAGGAGTATGGGAACGAACATTGTGACACGAGAATTTTATATATAAGATATATATATATATATATATATATATATATATATATATATATATATATATATATATATATATATATATATATATATATATTTTATATATATATATATATATATATATATATATATATATATATATATATATATATATATATATATATATATATATATATATCTGCATTGAGACCCAACATCTATTTGTATTTACAATATAAAGTGTTTACATTCAGTGACAGTGGATGAAATAATGCTAAATTAAATTTCCAACGATGTGCTATCAAATGATGATTTGAAAATACAATTACAGTACGGAAAGCGTAAAATATAATTTCTAGTTCAAAATAGATAAGGTTTATGAGTATTATAAATAGTGTGGATGCTATAAATATATTGAGTTCCTCAGTTTTTGAGTTCGAAGAAAAATCCTGAACTAACACAACAAACAGAAATTAAGAAATTCAATATTTATCGTACCTACACATTATTCTGAATATCTTTAATGGTATTTGATAATATATTATACATGGGAAAATTTTATGATCAGATAACTAAACTTCATTGCAAGATAGAACATAAATTCCATTTTTCAAAACCGAAAATATTTTCGGTTATTATTCAAACAACCAAACGATTATTATTCGAACAAGGTTAACGTATATCGTTCTTCAGTTTGTCGCTGGAAGGTTTTATATTACAACTTTCTACTTACATATCGTGCGAAATCTGAACAATGCCCAACTTGACGCAAATTATGAACTCCCTAACATTTTTGAACATTTAAAATACGATCACGGAAAAGAGAACGCGCACACCCCAGAGCGTAACGCTGCCAAACCTCCCTGTACCAACCACGACATTCAACTGATTCTGTATTATTGGGAGTGTCCTTTTATATTGTTTCATCTGAGTATGACAATTGTTGAACTAAATTAGAACCAAAATAATGTGGCATGCTTGATGAGTAGATATTGGACAATTCTGATTATAGATGAATTATAATTGATTATGTTTTAAGAAATTCAATCTACGATATATCCCAAACTAGAGTCTATTTTTTTTGATAAATAACATGCATCATAGTGAACAAAATCAAACTATTACATGCAGCAAACTTCAGCTCAATAACTTCGTCAATATCATCCACTCAACTAACAAACATCCCAAAAAGTCCAACATTAATTACATTGTCATCTTTGAAAACATTAATTATCGTACATCACCTTCTACAACTGAATTATTCCATGAAAAATTAATAATTTGTTCATTACTGTACACAAAATTCTTATTCCGTAAAAAAACATATAAAATATTGCCTCATTTTTCTTGACAGTTCAATTTTTTGTGAAATTAAAATGTCATAAAAATGTTGATAAAAATACATATTTCATAAATTTAACAGCGTTTCAATACAGTCACATTTCAATAGTCCGTTATTGCTTCGTAACGAATATATATATATATATATATATATATATATATATATATATATATATATATATATATATATATATATCTATATATATATATATATATATATATATATATATATATATATATATATATATATATATATATATATATATATTTATATAATATATATATATATATAATATATATATAGAAATATATATATATATATATATATATATATATATATATACAGGGTGTCGCACCGGAAACTGAATCGATCCATATAGAACAAATTACAGATCAGAAAATTTTGAAAATTTAGATGATTTGTAATGTCGGTGTGGCTAATCCAACCATAGTTATTAAGGCCGATATGTAGCAAATAACGTTATTTGCGTATCGGCCGTGTGTCGTTAAAAATTGTTCGTAATCCCGTTGAAAGATTATATTTTGATTCCGAAGAAAGAAAAAACCCCGTACCTCGCAATTCTAAAGAAAAATCCTAACGTCGTGCACTCTGTTGTCATGGAACAGTTTGACAGTTTTATAAACAACGTCAGTTTTTTGTGCTCTCAAGTTCGCTTTAACGACGACCATGGATGAAATTGATGAAATTGAGGAACAAAATCAAATTCCTTTAGAAATATTAGGAGAATCATGTGCAGTGCAGCGAGTGTTGATTAACTGCCGAAAATAACTCAAGAGCGATATCAAAAAGAATATGAAAATTTTGAAATGTGGCGTAAAAGTAAGAATGTAAAGGTGGTTAATAAAGATGTATTATTAGCCTATGCGAAATGAAAATCAGAGGTTTATTCTCCCAACTCGCTGTGGACCAAGATTTCAATGTTGTTATTGTAAGCAGAATGATGTTTTGAAATAAATATTTGAGCAAGTGATTTCTTAACGGCCGGCGGCCGTTAACACTGACTTTTCAATTGTCATCTGAATACCGTTAAATAAAAATAAAAATATGGGATTACGAAAAAATAATTACAAGCAGCTGGCACTTCCGCTTATACCGGAAGTCGATACCAACTTGCTTATTTCAAATAGAACATCCTTTATATTTTAGGGTTTTCGAAAAGAGCATAAAATTCTGAGTCGAGATTGTGAAGAACACCTTATGCCTAAATCTAGCCGGTTCAGAGTTATTTTATTTTATAGAAAATTTGACATGTGCAACGGTTTACATGAACCGGTATAACTTTCTTCCTGTGAAAGATACTCATTTGCTTCTTGTCACATGAAAAGAACACAACAATAACTACGTTCTACAACTGAAATTAATTCAATTATATCATACCAAGTGTTCCGTTTTTGGCGTTACATTTCGTCAACTTCAAACCGCGAAAACGTGTTTATGTCAAATGGAACAACCTGTATTTTTTTACGTCAAGTTGTGTAAAATTGAATTCCCTTTTTTCTGATATTTGATAGCATTGTGGAGGTTAAGGCTACAACATCCTGAATAATTTGTGATTTTATTAGAAATTCATGAATTGTTGTAATCATTTCATCGAAATAGCCATGATCAGAAACAATCAGTCATTATCTTATGTAATGAGAAATGAAGTTGTACTTCGTGTAAATCGTGTGAAATTTTTTTAATTTAATTTTTTTTGATTAAAATTTTTTTTTCAATTTTTTTTAAAAATTTACAACTTTATTCCTCATTGAGTAGTACGTGTACACAGCTTAATCATGATCACATTATCTTATGTTAAAAAATGCTAGCACGTTTAAATTAATTCCACGAAGACTTTTTAAATTTGCTTATTAATTATGGAGAATGTCAGTAATAAATTATATCAAGAACTTGCAGCACATTTGCTACTCGATATCCAGAAAAAGGGAAACCCTCACCAAACACTGTAGAACGCATACTGGAAAATTTTAAAAACTATGGCTCTGTCAAGGTGAAAATTCAAACAGGAAAGCCTATTGTTGATGACGAAAACATAAATATTTTCATGCATTTCGAAGGATGTCATTAAGACAAGCTGCTCTGGAATCGGGACTATGCAAGGATTCAATTCACAGAATCTCATTAAAACATAAGTTGCATCCGTTTTTATTCCATATGGTTCAAGGATTAAAGGAAACAGATTTCCTAAGAAGAGAGAATTTTTGGGAGTTTATTCTAATAAGCTCTGAGGGTGACGATTCTTATTCAGGAAATATTATATCGACAGATGAAGCAAAATTTACGAAAAATGGACTTTTAATAGACACAATTCGCATTATTGGAGTGACTCAAATCCCCATATGTTCAGAGAGCGAAACTTTCAGAAAATTTGGCAGTTCAATGTTTACTGTGCCATAAGAAATGATGGAGTGTTGGCATTACAATTTTATCAGGAAAATTTGAACGTTAAATTGAATTTTCTCTTCTGCTAATATTTATAGGTGAATTTTTGTTTTTTTCAGGTGAAAGATAACTGAATATCTTACAAAATTTGAATAATAACTATTTAAAAAATTTGCCTCTCGCCGAATATAGAAACATTTTTCATCAGCACGACGGTGCTCCCCCACATAATGCATATTTAATTAATAATTATTTACAAGACATTTTTCATGATCAATGGATTGCCAATAATGGACCTTTCTTATGGCCTCCTCGCTCGCCCGATTTATCAGTTCTGGATTATTTGATTTGGGGAACTGTTAAAAATAAAGTTTATGAGAGCTCATTAAGAACCATTGGAGATTGTATGCAGAGAGTGAGAAATGCCTTTCAAAACATATCACAGGATTCAATTAGAAGAGCTACCCATGAGGAACTAATCCGAAGGTGCGAAAAATGTGTCGTGTTGTTTCTAATCATGGCTATTTTGATGAATTGATTACAACAATTCATGAATTTCTAATAAAATCACAAATATTTCAAAAACTTGTAACCTTAACCCTCACAATGCCAATATCAGAAAAAGGGGAATTCAATTTTACACAACTTGACGTGAAAAAATACAGGTTGTTCCATTTGACCTAAACACGTTTTCGCGGTTTGAAGTTGACGAAATGTAACGCCAAAAACGGAACACTTGGTATGATATAATTGAATTAATTTCAGTTGTAGAACGTAGTTATTGTTGTGTTCTTTTCATGTGACAAGAAGCAAATGAGTATATTTTACAGAAAGAAAGTTATACCGGTTCTTGTAAACCGTTGCACCTGCGTCAAATTTTCTATTAAATGTCAAATATCTCTGAAACGGCTAGGTTTAGGCATAGGGTATTCTTCACATTTTCAACTCAGACTTTTTATGCCCTGAAATATATAGGATGTTCCATTTGAAATAAGCAAGTTGGTATCGACTTCCGGTATAAGCGGTAGTGCCAGCTGCTTGTAATTATTTTGATTGGATTGGTCACACCGACATTAGTAATCATCTAAATTTTCAAAATTGTCTGATCTGTACTTTGTTCTATATCGATCGATTCAGTTCCTGGTGCGACATCCTATATATATATATATATATATATATATATATATATATATATATATATATATATATATATATATATATATATATATATATATATATATCCAAACCTTCAAAATTATGGTCCAGAAGGAAAGGAATTAAATGGATTCACAAACCAATCATTGGCTTTCGATACAGAGCTATTTTCAGGGAAAATACGACAAAAAATTAACACTTTTTTAGCTGTTTTGTATATTGAATATGTTGAAATTGATTTGATATACAATAAAACAAATAGTTGATTCAGAAAAATTCAATCAAATGACAAGAAAATTTCATAATGAAATATTTTTGTGTGCTAAATTTTCAAGTCTCCTCATGCTACGAATCGAATAGCATGCAGTGAATTATAATCATCTAACTATGCAAGGGAAAGAATCGTCAGACGGTCGAAAATGTGTGTTCAATTGAAATAGATGAATAAACAAAATACTACTATTACATTTATTGCGAATCACTGATGATTGAAATATTCGAAATGTCTCTGGAGATAGTAATAATATCAAGAAATTGAAATTTTTTGTCACTTCAGATTCGAAGTATCTACAGTAATCAAAAACTCATATAAATGTGCTAGATAGTAGCGGATTTTTTCACGAACTATCGATTTTATATTATTAAACTGGAGCAATTCTATTTTACCCTCCAGTTTCAAGACAAACTTTTCGTATAATTCCAGAAAGCTCTTCAATATTGAAATTCATCCTAACAAAATTTTCAAGTGAATAGAGCGACCAAAATAACGAAGCAAGAACTTAGTCCATGATTAAGGCGAGCTCCTGAATATTTCATTTAAGAATTTAAAAGAAAAATGTGAAATATTTGATTTCATCACTTGAGAGAGTAAAACTTTCGTATAACTTTGAGTATTGAGCGGCATATAATATTTCATCTATGATACGAAAATGCGATAATTTTCTCATTTGTAGATAGATATAAGTTTATATTGGTAGCATGTATTTGTATATTTTAACGTTCAAAAAGAACTTTTATCATTAAAAATTCATTATTGAGTGTGAGTGGTGCAGAAATAATTTCTCTATTCAATAGATTCCCGAGTCTGTAGTAACTAAAAAGTATTTAAAATTCTTTCATTTTATTTTAACCGCCCCACACTTAGGTATAATATTGTATTTATGCAAACAGTTTTTTTTATATGTTGAGAGATGCAGCTTGATATTTTTGGCTTTTCGTTTAAAGATAAAGATTCAGATTTGTTGAACATTTAGCTAAAAACATGTGAGCTTGTGAGCAGCACAGCTCCATCACTAACGGTATATTTCACTCAATTTTATTCTCTTTCACATACAAATTCTCAACCCTCTAACTCATTCTAGAGGAGGTATGGGAGTGGTGAAATCTGTACATATAGATGAAGGAGTAAAAATCTCAAAAGATCTCTAACATAAACTATATCCACGTATTAAATTATATCTCTCTGACTACATCTGTTAAAGCTAAGGTGGTTCGAATCAACATTCGCTAAAAAAGAATAGAGTCGGTTAGAAAAAACTGATTCATTCTGCAAGTAGATGATAATATGTACTTAATTTGCGACAAAATTTTCAACTCTCTCACATTATTTTGTGGGGGTTTGGGGGTGCCAAAATTCTTTGAAAACGAGTTTTTTTACCCTCCAAAGACTCTAGAAGACAGAAATTTGTATATTCTGATCATAATGAATTTCCGTATTTATTTCAACGATTTGAGAATATGTATATATATATATATATATATATATATATATATATATATATATATATATATATATATATATATATATATATATATATATATATATATATATATATATATATATATATATATATATATATATATATATAATATATATATATATATATATATATATATATATATATATATATTTATTTGAATTGTTGTTGCCTGTGAACTATTTTTAACTATTCGATAATTATTAGCAATAATTCACTGAAGACGGCCACAGCCATGTAATGAAAAAATTTTTGAGAAAAAGATAAATATTACCCTATTCTTTGACTTTTCAAAATCAAAATAATTTAAACCTATTTCGAACATTACGTGGGTAAAGGTTTCTGTGATTTCTCTTACCGTCTAATAATAACAGATTTGAATGTTAATATTGGACTGAATAGCACGTAATAAATAACAGCGAACGGCAACAGCCGAAAAAATTTTGATGAAACATAGTAGTCTTTTTTAACTTTTCAAATTTTTTCAAATCAATAAATGTCAATATTTCAAAAGTTTTGTAAAAGCCACGAATGTCGTGGCGAAATGTCAACTTTTTAATAAAATCGAGTTTTTTGAGATTCACCAAGCCTGTTATCTTTATATATAAAAATGAATCCTTATTTCTCTTGGTCCCGCCATCACGCTTGAACGGCTGGACCGATTTCACTAATTCTTTTTTTGTTGTGTTTTTTATTGTCAGAAGAAGGTTCTCATGAAAGAAAAAGTGAGAAAATTGCGCGGGAAATTAGAAAATTCGAGAATAATTAAAAACAATATAGAATTATCTCTAAAATTAGTTTTTTGTTGTTTTTTATTATCAGAAGAGGGTTCTTATGAAAGAAAAAATTAAGAAAATTGCGCGGGAAATTAGAAAATTTGAGAATACTTAACCACTATATGAAATTATTTCTAATCTATGTCAATTTTATTTTGTCATGACTTAGAATAGAAAAATTCATATTACTCTCAATTGTTTACCCTTCTACGATCAACCCCTATTTTTGCATCTTTTAATTTTTTTAAATTTTATCCACAGATCCGCAATAGGGCTGCAAGATGGCAATCGAAAATAACAATAGTCGGTTGGAGAATAGGTCGTAATATATTTTTCATATTCCCAATGATTATCATTTTTGCCGGGTAAGATAGATTGATAGATAGATAGATAGATAGATAGATAGATAGATAGATAGATAGATAGATAGATAGATAGATAGATAGATAGATAGATAGATAGATAGATAGATAGATAGATAGATAGATAGATAGATAGATAGATAGATAGATAGATAGATAGATAGATAGATAGATAGATAGATAGATAGATAGATAGATAGATAGATAGATAGATAGATAGATAGATAGATAGATAGATAGATAGATAGATAGATAGATAGATAGATAGATAGATAGATAGATAGATAGATAGATAGATAGATAGATAGATAGATAGATAGATAGATAGATAGATAGATAGATAGATAGATAGATAGATAGATAGATAGATAGATAGATAGATAGATAGATAGATAGATAGATAGATAGATAGATAGATAGATAGAAAGAGAGATAGTAAGATAGATCGATAGAACGATAAAACGATAGATCGATAGATAGATAGATAGATAGATAGATAGATAGATAGATAGATAGATAGATAGATAGATAGATAGATAGATAGATAGATAGATAGATAGATAGATAGATAGATAGATAGATAGATAGATAGATAGATAGATAGATAGATAGATAGATAGATAGATTAGATAGATAGATAGATAGATAGATAGTTAGATAGATAGATAGAAAGATAGATAGATAGAAAAATAAATAGATAGAAAAAAAGATAGTAGATAGATAGATAGATAGATAGATAGATAGATAGATAGATAGATAGATAGATAGATAGATAGATAGATAGATAGATAGATAGATAGATAGATAGATAGATAGATAGATAGATAGATAGATAGATAGATAGATAGATAGATAGATAGATAGATAGATAGATAGATAGATAGATAGATAGATAGATAGATAGATAGATAGATAGATAGATAGATAGATAGATAGATAGATAGATAGAAAGATAGATAGATAGATAGAGATAGATAGATAGATAGATAGATAGATAGATAGATAGATAGATAGATAGATAGATAGATAGATAGATAGATAGATAGATAGATAGATAGATAGATAGATAGATAGATAGATAGATAGATAGATAGATAGATAGATAGATAGATAGATAGATAGATAGATAGATAGATAGATAGATAGATAGATAGATAGATAGATAGATAGATAGATAGATAGATAGATAGATAGATAGATAGATAGATAGATAGATAGATAGATAGATAGATAGATAGATAGATAGATAGATAGATAGATAGATAGATAGATAGATAGATAGATAGATAGATAGATAGATAGATAGATAGATAGATAGATAGATAGATAGATAGATAGATAGATAGATAGATAGTGATATTCATCGGCAGATAGATGAAAAGATAGATAGATAAAAATAATTTATAAGGCAGAACGTTTGCCGGTCAGATAAATTGATAGATAGATAGATATGTAGATAGATAGACAGATAGATAGATAGATAGAATGATAGATAGATAGTTAAATAAGATAACTATCTAGATAGAGAGATATATAGTTAGATAAGTAGATATACATCGGCAGATAGATGAATAGATAAAAATAATTTATATAGCAGAACAACGTTTGCCGGGTCATCTAGATAGATAGATATATAGTTAGATAGGTTGATATACATCGGCAGATAGATGAATAGATAAAAATAATTTATATGGCATAACAACGTCTGCCGGGTCAGCTAGTATATATATATATATATATATATAAATATATATATATATATATATATATATATATATATATATATATATATATATATATATATATCAAAAATAAAAAGACCTCAGAAATTGTGGTCCAGAAGTTATGAAATTAGCTATTAATATAACGAGATTATTATGCGATTTATAATGGTCGAGGACAGCTATGTCCGAGACGGTTTTAAATCGCTAATAATCGAGTTACATTCAAAGCTTTATCGTATCATTGACAACGGCGATGTGAAAATAAAAGCAACAAGATTTTATGTCATTTCATTTCGGCATTTCAAAAAGTCATTCAAACCATGTAAGATTTTTATATTCCTGACGATATATTAGCTGCAGCCCACACTATAAGGTTGGACTTGCTTCCGGATAATTCTAAAATCCATTATAAAAAATAATATCGGCAGTTTAGTGAGTGGCGAAACAAAGAACATAATCAAGGTGCAGAAGAAACGGTGTTGCTGGTGTATTTTGCAAAACTCTCGGAGAAATATTCTGCTTCATCCTTATGGCCGAAATATTCCATGTTAGAACTTAAGGAATGTGTGGAAAACGATAAATACGGCGCTTTAATACGTTTCATCAAGAAGAAAAATGTTGGATATACAGCAAAAAAGTCAAAAGTATTTACAAGTGAACAAGTCAACGAATTTTTTTTTTTGTCCCAGATAAGGAGTTTTTAATGATGAAAGTTGTTTTTTTAATTGGAATTGGAGGAGCCTAACGAACCAATGAATTAGCGAAGATGACCACTACACGGAAGATGACGTTTTAGAGGACAAGCAAACGCTAACGGCAAAGGTGTATCCATCAAGATTGAAAACTGTCAAAATATTGTTTTATATGTTCATCAAAGCTAGTTCTAATATTATTTGGTATCTAACGTATTATGCTTTCGTAACTAACGTATTATATAATGGTAACTAATCTATTATGAGTAACTAAGGTTTTATGTAGGTTTTGATGCGTTTATGATGTTAATAATTATTAATAAAGATTCAGTATAAAAATGTCTTAATCTTCAATGATACGATAATGACTATTAAAACCACTCGCGTAGCTCAGTATTGACTTTCGATACAGAGCAATAGTCAATTATTTTCGGGGGAAATATGACTGACACATTTTAAACAATATTATTTTCCCAGAAATATACTACACATTATCAGTATCACAAAACTTTTCTATTGAAAGAATCATTATATCCTTCTCGATCTGAGAGAACGATACTTGATGAAAATTAATGAATGTAAAATATATATTGACTTACAAAAAGTGTAATATCTGCTTGATTTGTTCCAGTTTATTATGCCTAGGGAATCGAAACTGGAGACTAATTAAATTTCGACTACGGATCCCTTGCCTTATCTTAGTATAGAATTTTTTTTGTTACGCAAATTAGTACAGAATTTTCTTGACTAAACAAACATCAGTAATGTTTTCCTTCATTATTTAATTTTCATCATACATAAACTATATGAAATGTTTCACATTTACTACATCTAAATAAGAGAATTAATACTGACTAAAGTCTGATAACTACGTATATTGAATGAGCAAACATTTACTTTTAATGAAAGTTCGGTAGACGATAAAATAATTGTTCTTGTTCTAGTTATGTAATTGTCGAATTATTCTAGTAGTAATTTTAATTTTTCATTGAGATTATGAGTTATATTGAAGAGTATCTACGCTTCCTCGTGCATTTATTAAATGTTTCCAACTGCAGTAAATTATCATTCATAACTTTGACCACAAAAATTAGAGCAATTTTATTCAAGATTTCAAGAATATAAGTACCACGTTAAAGGTCAATATAAGAAAAACTAGTGTGCAGCAGAGCACTACCACTAAGGCCGTATTTTACGCAAGTACATCCTGCATCACGTTGAGATGCAATTCGAACAGAATAAATTATGGTTTGGAAAACCACGCTTTTATAGCAAATCGAAATAAAAATTTAATTTCATTGAAATAATCAAAAATTCGGTGCATCTCGTACGCAATGCAGGTCGAGATTCGATTCGAAAGGAATAGTCTCCGCGAAGTAAAGCGTATTTGGGGAAGAGTTGAAATAATAATAATAATTCATAATAATAATAATTTATTTGCACATAGCATAACATATCTTGATACAGGAGTAATTCAGAAAATATGTACAAATAATATGCCATCAACAAAATTCCATGGCCCGTCATATAATAGAATATACATAATACAAATAGAATCCACAACAAATTAATACAATAATACAATATATATGTAAATATATACACGCTGGTTCAAACATAAATAAAATCTTTGTATATGAGACAGAAACTTCAGAAACATGAGTTAAAATATTAGTTCATCAAGTAAAAATAAAATCAACTTTCTAAAAAATCACTTGTAATTAGTTCTCTCTAAAAGTAGGTTCCTCACTCTTCGCCTGAAAGCTGTCTGGTTTAATTGTTTTATTTCATCTGGAAGTCTGTTGTATAGCTTCAGACAGGTGTGATTTGGTCCCTGCTGAGTTTTTTTTATTCTAGCTGAAGGAAGTGCGAAGTTATTTTTTTCACGTGTGTTATGTCTATGAAAGGTGCAGTTCTTAGGGAATTTGTTCTGATTTTCATGAAAGTAAGTAACACATGTTAGAATGAATACTGCTGTCATTGTAAGTATCCTTTCATTTCTAAAGACATCTCTGCAGCTATCTGTACTTTTCAGCTGGAATATGGCTCGTACAGCTTTCTTTAGCAGAAGAAGAACTTTTTCCGCATCAGGACTATGGCCCCACAACATAATTCCATACACTGCTAAACCATGGAATGACGAGAAGTATGCTAGCCTAGCAATATTAATATTGAAAATTTTTCTTATCCTCCTGATCAGGAATACAGAAGTGAAATTTCTACATAAGTTATTTATGTACTCTTTCCAGGTTAGACTTGACTCGAAATTCACCCCTAAATATGATATGGACGTGTTTACATTCCTTTTGCTAGTGAAAACAATTCTTTGGGTTTTTGAAGCATTCATGAACACACCGTTGGCCGAAAACCAAGTTTGGGCACTAGCTTCGCTAGTTTTTGTCTTCTCGTGTAAACTAGATTTGGATGTTGATCTGTTGAGAATGGAAGTATCGTCTGCATATGCACATGTTTTGAAGACTGGAATGTTGTCGAAAATATCATTAATGAAGAGGATAAATAATACCGGGCCGAGAACTGAGCCCTGAGGCACGCCACATCCCACTTCTTGCAGGTCAGACACCTCCCCATTCCATCTCACAGCCTGGTGTCTGTCGGATACGTAAGATTTGAACAGTTCAAGTGCCTTTCCTCTTATACGATAGTAGTGCAACTTTTCTAGTAATAGGCCATGATTCACACTATCAAAAGCGTTACTCATGTCTATACAGATCATTTCTACATCTTCGCAGTTGTTGAATGCATCAATGATACTTTCAAGTACGTCTATGATAGCGGTTACTATTGATTTCGATTTTCTGAAACCATGCTGACCAGAATGTAGGTGTGCTTTCTTCGCCAGATAGTCTATCAAGCGATTCTTAAGGATTGTATCGAAAATTTTGGAAAATGCCGGTAAAATGGCTATGGGCCTATAGTTGGAACTCTCCTCTTTATCTTCTTTTTTATGTATTGGCGTGATCAAGGCTGTTTTTAATTTAGAAGGAAAGAATCGTATTTCAACATGAATTCAATCCACGTACCAAATTTCAACGTTCTAACTCAATCTGCAGAAGTTGTGGAGTTGAGAAAATTTTCAAAAACAAGACATATCTACGTGAAATGGCAGCGGTTATTCATATGAAATCTACAAAATATATCCTGAATACGAAATCTTCAATTCCCAAAGTGTGATTATCACCAATATTTTCTGTCGAAAACGTAATTTTCAGAAATGAATGCAGAAAAGATAAGAAATATACAAAAAAAGAATCGTGCTCAATTCCTCCCTCAAGTATGCGTGAGGAAGTCGGACTACTCGAGTTATGGGGAGAACCTACTTCATTCAAATCCTAGGAGATATCTGGATGTATAAGTGCATTTACGATGTGTGAGACTAGATAATATATGGAAGAGAGGGGGTGAAGTGGTATCAGAGGATGAATACATGGCCAGTATTCGCCATTGTAAGTTTTCAAGCTGTTAAATTCTTACGCAATGAGAAAACCTCTCAGAAAACTCATAGCAGACCAGTCGATTCCATAGAACGAACCTGAAGCCTACCCAATGCTAAAAATCCCATGATTGTTCAACCATTAGCTTGGTGCCAAAACATGCAAACTACTCAGGAAAATAAATATGAATCATATTCTCCCGCAAAAATTGATTAAATTTATAAAATCGAAAGCAATGAGTGTTAATTTTTATATAGGATACAAACTACAGGAATAAATTAACACAATTTATAATCGCACAAAACCTCATTTAATTAAATTGGTCCGACACGACTGAAATAATACTACGTGACAGCGTTCCTAGGAGTGCGCATCAGCTGTATTCGTATATGCATATTTTTATTTTATTAATAAAATGATTAATTCTGAAAGTGATTCAGTATAAGTTGAGGATAGTGAAAATTAAGTAAGGTAATAACAACTGTACTACTTCAGTAAGATACTCTATATAAATATAAAAATATCAGTATAATATCAGGGTATTACTGAATATAATGTATGATTTTCAATGGATCATTAATAACAGTTTTTGAAAATAATCTATTAGTAAAACGAAAATCAAGGATCGCAATTACAAAAAATTAGCAATTTCAACATCAACTTCTCTACTCAAACTCATGTTACAACCAATGTTACAATTTCTTTTTGGAATAAATTGATTTGGGAATTAAGCAAACTTCACAAGAATTAATATCACTATATTGAAGCAGTTTTTTCGAGTCTGAATTATATATATATATATATATATATATATATATATATATATATATATATATATATATATATATTTAATTATTTATTTGAAGTGTTGCCTGTGAACTCTTTTTAACTTTTTGATAATTATTAGCAATAACAGGCTTGGTGAATCTCAAAAAACTCGATTTTATTTAAAAGTTGACGTTTCGCCACGACATTCGTGGCTTTTTCAAAACTATATATAAATATATATATATATATATTTAAATATATTAGGATATCAGGTGAGCGGTCTGTCGGGAAATTGAAACTCTTATTTTCTCATCAACTCAATATTTCGTCACCATTTGTGACTTCATCAGGAGTAATACTATAATAAAAATAAATTACATCAATAATGAACAATTTCTGGAAAAACACACAAATAAAACTTACAGGTCTAGAGTTTTGGTAAAATTAAAATACAAACACAACATTCAACGGATGCAACATGACTGGGTGAGAATCAGCCTGACTAGTTTCGGTGCAACGCGAGTGTCAATCTTCGGGTTTTCACCTGGCGGAGGTAATCTATATGTGATTTAAAATTTTGCAATAAATGTTGCTTAATTGACCCGTATCAGATTTATAGTTTACACAATCTTTGCTTCTTTTTATATGACACATTTCCAGGAATAATCTTTTTTTATAATTATCCTGATGGTCAATAACTTTTACGTTATGAAAATCAAATGCATGTCCTGTACTTTTTTGGTGTTCTACGACTGCGCATGAATTTTTTCCTAAGCGACAGTCGCTTTTATGTTGGGTGATACGTTGTTTAAGCCATTGATTTGTTTGGCCGATGTAAGTACCTTCGCATTCTAAGCATGGAATTTCATAAATGACGTTGCTCTTGAGCATGGTTGGTGTTTTGTCCTTGAGTCTGGAAAATAATTGAGAGACTGTCACTAGGTTATAATTTGCAACCTTCAAATCAGGGACATGTCTGAACAGTGTCACCATTTTACGTGTTACCTGGTTTATGTTAGGTATCTTCCTGTATTTTATTTTCTGTCTATCTATATCTTCTGTGGGACCATCGTAGAAGTTAGAATTGTATATCAGATTTTTCAATATATGTTTAGGATATCCGTTATTCATGAAGATTTCAATAAGTCTTTTCAGGTTTTTTTGTAGAAAAGTTTCATCACTTATATGTGTTATTCTATTTTTCATTGCAATAACTGTATTGTATTTTTGGTTCTTTGGATGGTTGCCTCTGGTTTCCTTAATGACAAATCTGGATGTCTTAAGAAAAAACCTTTTAACCAGTCTGAGCCCGCAAGTTGTTTTTGGGTATTGAAGTTGTGCTGCAATTTGTTTCTTGTGGCTAACTGATAAGCCAGTCGTCTTAATTCTGTCGTTGTTAAGCCAAAAAGTCGCAGTTCCATATCTTTGACATATGCTACCAACTCGTCTTCTTGCTCCTTTGTAAAGACACACTTAAAATGGACCATTCCTGAAAAAAAATAAAGATAGATTAGTCTCTCAAAGTTGATTTTATCAAATTCAGTAGATTAGTGAGTAAAAAAAAATTAGGTAACCTTTTCTTGCTGCAGCCTCGACTGAAGCACCAGATTTTTGCTTTTTTACTCTATCCACCAACGTAGATCGAGGCACACCAAACGAATCAGCAGCTTTCTGGTACCCCATTATTTCAGAGATAACTGCTTCAATGGCATCCTGCATAGACTCGTTCGTCCAACCTTGGCGTTCCGTTTTTCTTTTATATGTTCTTACCATTTTTTCTAGAAAGAACGTAATAATAAATCGAGGGGCAAAACCGACTGCGTGGGGTAAAACCGGATAGCGTCCGATTATGCCCCGTCCGATTTTGCCCCGAAGGTAGATCAAGTAAACAATCCAACATAACCCAAAAATAGAAAATTGTAGAATCACACTTAAGGCTTATTTAGGAAGCATAAAAGTTAGTCTACACCGAACACCATACAAAAAAATTAAAAATAATACACATAGTAAAGTATTGGCTAACCGAAAAGTAGGTAAAATAAGATCACGTACCTTAAATTGGATGACAAAACAATTGCACTATAAATCACCGCATGCATCACCTTTAAAAACCGTTTGCCATGTGTCGATAAGGTCAAGAGAAAAGCGCGAAACGAGTTAGTGCCGACAGATGTCGCTTTTAGGAAGTAGAGGGGGTGTACGGTTCTACCCCGCTATGCGGTTATGCCCCTCATTCCCCTACTTCCCGTCACATACTGACTTCTTCAGAGGCTCTCATCGAGTCGAATGAACTGAAATTTGGTACCTGGGATTGTTGTCGTTGCAGAACAAAACTATCAAACTTTGATTAAATTTTTCCAACCGACGCCATTTTTACGTAGATATTTCTTATTTTTTCATGGTTTTTGGAAGATTGCCGAACTCCACAGCTTCTGCAGATTGAGTTAAAGGGTTGAAGTTTGGTACGTATATTGAGTTTATGTTGTCTTAAGATCATTTTTTGGATTCAACTCTTTTTCTCAACCGCGCTGCATTTCGTGGTGACTATTCCGTTCAAATTGCATCTCAATCTGTTTAGCCGTGAGTAGCGATGCACTTCGCGAATTTTTTTAAGATCGAGGTTTGAAATTTATTATGTGAATTGCGTTGATGTTGAGGTGCGTTCCTTCGTTGGTTACAACTTTTTTCCTCAACAACGATGCACTTAAAGAATTTTTCTCTAGTAAAATAAATGATTTTCTTTTTTTAATTCGGTTTACTATAAGCGTGATTTTCAAAATATAATTCAATCCGCTAGAATCGAATCTCGACGTGATGCATTACGCGCGAAAAAAGCCAGGAGCTCTGCTGCTTACGAGTTTTTTTTAATATAATTTGTATATAATAGGCAATATGTTCATACATCGTGGATATACATTGATATCAACACAATACAAGACTAAGATTTACCCGATATATTAATTTATTCGTTAGAATCGCATCTTGACGTGATGCATTTCGCGCGAAAGTGATCACGAGTTGTTTTTCTTTCAATCACTTTGAAACGTTGTTAATTAATTTCATTGTTTATCCTATTTAATAATATCTTACGAAAGAAACTTCCCATCCCACGACACCTCTTATCTTTTTTTAGGCCCTTCAACCGCCATTTCTCTGGAGTGTTACGCGAAATAAGGAACGTTGTTCCAAAAAAATTAAATACGTTGTTAAGGTTGAAAAATATTTAATTTTTAATAATCACATATTACCTCCAACATTTGAATTAGCTATTTCTACTTTATGTACTACGATTATGCGGCAGTTTTAACATTTGTCGGAGTATCCATATTTTGAGTTTTTTTTCTATTTACAATAATTGATAACTTATTATGGAGCTCTTCAGACACAACGTGTTATAGAAGCAAATTTGATTGAATATGACTGAAACATTCAATTATCACATCAGTTCAAAATAATTATTATATATATATATATATATATATATATATATATATATATATATATATATATATATATATATATATATATATATATATATATATATATATATATATATATATATATATATATATATATATATATATATATATATATATATATATATATATATATATATATAAACACCCAGGTAATAGACGTCATCCACAGAATAAAATCCCTCAAATGGCAATGGGCAGGGCACCTAGCGAGAATGACCGACAATAGATGGACCATAAGGACAACACAGTGGTACCCAAGAGGCGTCAAAAGGTCAAATAGGCGCCCCAATATAAGATGGTATTATGATATCAGGAAAGAAGCAGAATAAACTGGTATCAAGCTGCTCAACAACGTAATACATGGGCAGGAATGAAGGAAGGATATGCGAGGAGGCTGCACCGTACTTAACGGTAGACCATAGCTGCATATGATGATGATGATGATGATATATATATATATATATATATATATATATATATATATATATATATATATATATATATATATATATATATATATATATACTGATATCAGGTAAAATTCTGTAGGCATATAAAGATTAACTATATTTACAAAGAAGGTAAATCAACAAAAAGGATAAAGAAGTCTAAATTAAATTAGTAACGGAAATAATGTTCTCATGGTAAGAGAGGTGAGATATGGACTGTAGTGGTAATTCGGTACAAGTCCTGTTTTCCTCAAGACAGTGACCGTGTATGCAAATACTTGTTTATATCTGAGATTTTCAAGATATATGGATTTTAGCTGGCTGAAAATTATATCCAGAGCATGAATCCTTTGATGTTCTTTATATCAAAGTAAGCCTATGCTGGAAAGTACACATATTAATGTCTCTCAAAAATATGTGAGGAATGCTACTTCTTTTTCTTTGTAGTTAGAGCGTGGGCTATCTATACTTTCAGTTGAGGATAGATAAATCAGTAGCAAAAAGAGGAGTTGAACTAATATAATTTGGTTTCAAAACCATGCCCTGATGAGTACAGACGTGAGAAACATTGATGTGAAAGCAGTTCTTGGACCAGTCAAGAATTATAAGATGATATTAAAACAATGGTTAATAATAACAATTTACGCATTTATTAAAAGAATTAACGCATGACGCACGTTTCGGTGGAACTTCACCTTCTTCAGATGCTAATGGCAAACTGAAGAAGGTGAAGTTCAGGAGCTCCGGTGGCGGAGAGGCTATAGGTAGCGCTATGCCGTCTTCGTTGATGGAGTTGGTGGGTTCGATTCCCACCGTGTTCCTGGGTGTTTGTATCCGTCCGGATTTAAGTTGTTCCCCTCATTATAGTAAATTGATGGCTAAATGTTCAAAGTTAACGAAGCCAAAATTGTACGGAGGTCGGGCGCGTGTGAGAGGGCACACGTCTCACCTCTTTTAAAAAAAAAAAGGTGAAGTTCCACCGAAACGTGCTTCATGCATTTGTTCTTCTAATAAATGTGTAAATTGTTATTATTAACCATTGTTTTAATATGTTCATTAATTTACACCATGTATCAGCCCAATCAATCCAAAACTATAAGATGACGCCAAGGTAGTTTGAGAAGGTCAAATTGGTGACAACGAAGTTGCCAAAGCCTTGGAATACTCAAAAATTCATTCAAAACAAGATTGAACTCGAATAATCTACAGAAAATCACAGCCAGATTTAAACCTGGCACCTTACTGGTAACATATTCTGATCAGAAGTTGGCGAACCATATCACAAATCTTCAAAAATAGGAATTGCACCCTCAATAATTGAATTGGGGACTATGGCAAATAATTTAGATGAACGAAAAAGAATATAACATAGTATGACTGAAATGCTAGTAATAAAAAAAGAAAAAGGAAGTATGAGTTAAAAAAGTGTATGAGCTGAAGTGATAACTATCGTTAAGCAAAAAAGAAAGATGAATATTACAATGCATTTTGTATAAACGCTGGTTGCATGAGAATTGAACAACTTTTGTTGACCTTCCCTGGAATCTGTGGCATCAATGCAGCATGTGAAAGTCGAGAAAAATGGAAGGGTCCATCTCTCCTACCCAGTACAAACGATCCCACCTCCTTTTACCTTAATCCAGTCCAATGGAGACCCTTGAATAAATGGTTCATAAATTCGTTACTTAATTCATTGGTCTAATGTTTAATTCCATGAAAATATCAATTGTTGAAGGATAGTTAATATTGAAATTCTATAGTAACAATCTCATGAAACTAATTCAAACTCTTTAGAAAATTTTGGATTGATTGGGCGGATACATGGTGTAAATTAATAAACATATTGAAACAATGGCTAATAATAATAATCAGTTTTAGTTTGCCTTTAGCTTCTGAAGAAGGTGAAGTTTCACCAAACGTGCGTCATGCGTTATTTCATTCAATAACATTGTTTTAATATCTTCAGAAAATACAGGTACGCATAAATATTTTTAGTCGTATTTTCCATGAGAAAAATAGACAATTGGACTGTATAAAAGTCAACAGTAAGGTGCGGGAGTGATTTTTTAATCCGTTCCATTCCCCTTAAACCATGATGTTCATAGCTATTAATATAACGAGATTATTATGCGATTTATAATAGTCGAGGACATTGCTAGCAATGTCCGAGAGTGTTTTAAATCGCTAATAATCGAATTACATTCAACGCTTTATCGTATCATTGACAACGGCGATGTGAAAATAAAAGCAACAAGATTTTATATCATTTCATTTCGGCATTTCAAAAAGTCATTGTAACCATGTAAGATTTTTATATTCCTGACGATATATTAGCTGCAGCCAACACTATAAGGTTGGACTTGCTTCCGGATAATTCTAAAATCCACTATAAAAAATAATATCGGCAGTTTAGTGAGTGGCGAAACAAAGAACATATTCAAGAATTGCAGAAGAAACGGTGTTGCTGGTGTATTTCGCAAAACTCTGAGAAATATTCTGCTTCATCCTTTTGGCCGAAATATTCCATGTTACGGCGCTTTAATACGTTTCATCAAGAAGAAAAATGTTGGATATACAGCAAAAAAGTCAAAAGTATTTACAAGAGAACAAGTACGAATTTTTGTTTTTTGTCCCAGATGAGGAATTTTCAATGATGAAAGTTGCTTTTTTAATTGGAATTGGAGGAGCCTAACGAACCAATGAATTAGCGAAGATGACCACTACATGGAAGATGACGTTTTAGAGGACAAGCAGACGCTAACGGCAAAGGTGTATCCATCAAGATTGAAAACTGTCGAAATATTGTTTTATATGTTCATGAAAACTAGTTCTACTATTATTTGGTATGTAACGTATTATGCTTTCGTAACTAACGTATTATATTATGGTAAATAATGTATTATGAGTAACTAAGGTTTTATGTAGGTTTTGGTGCGTTTATGATGTTAATAATTATTAATAAAGATTCAGGATAAAAATGTCTTAATCTTCAATGATACGATAAAGGTTTTTAGTGTGTTCAGGGAATATAATAGACTATTGTACTACTTATATCTAAAGTAAACAGAGGTGCAGGAGTGGTTGTGAAATCAATTTTATACCTACTAGACCATGATTTGTTTTTATTATTCGATATATTTCAGTGTCTCCAGAGTTACTCATATGGCTGAAAATTAGGCATCAGGGGTTGGATAAATGATGTGCACATTTTGGAATACTTAAACTTTGGGCGATATAGCGGGTTGCAGATGCATGAGCAGTGGTAAAATATGTGAAAATTAATTATAAACAATACATCCGAAAATTTGTTCACCCCCATAAAGTTAATTGAGTAAGAAGGTTGAAATTTAATACGTGCTTACAGTTGGTGTAAGGGAAGTGCTTTCTGTTGGTATAAACTTTTTTTCCGTAACCATACGCAGATTGAAATTGAAGTCAGTAAATCAATCAAATAAAAATACGTTTATTAATCTTCCTGGGGAGGGGGTACATTTTTGTTTTCTAGCTAAATAATTTATTTTGGAAAGTTATAAGGTTTTGCAACCTTCTTCAACCATGACTTTACTTAATTAATTTTCTGACATTTACAATTATAATAAAAACCTAATTTTCCTATATTAGGGGGGAATGCGGCTGCGGCCGACTTTGTAGCCTTTGGTTGTTTCAACTCTTTTCTTAAGGAATTAAGAATTTGTATATAAAAACGAATAAAAATTAGGGACAAATAAGACCTCAGTAATTCTCACGCATTTTTTTTCAATTTCAAAATACAAACTTTTGGTTTATATGGGAAAGATATAATTAAAGTAACACTAAAGTTATATTGAAAATTTTATTTTCTCTCTAGAATCATCAAAGCTGCTGAACTTGGATAAAGAAAGATAAATATTTCCAGTCTACATTTTTCATTACTTCCGATGAAAAATAAAGAATTAATGTCATTGGTGTTACGTTCCCTAAATATAAGTAAAAACTATTTAAATCTCTATGAAGTTAACTGAAGTAATAACGAAATAGCTGGCTCATCCTATGAAAGCGAAAGGCAGATCAAAAACCTAAACCATAGATTAAAGAAGAACGTGACATTGTAACGTTTTCTTGGCGATGAATAATTTAAATTAGAATAACTTGAGAAAATTACTCCCGTTTTCGGGAAAATCTAGTTTCACGAATCACGAATTCATTCACGATTAGAATATATAAATAGATAAGATAAATAAGCCTGCTTTCATGTTATATTACAGTGTATATATTTCTTCTATTTAGGGAAAATGGATGCACTATAATGAATGAGAAATTGTTTTTAGATAGTTTTGAATTAGAAAAAACTAATAAAAGATTTAATGACATTCGAACTACACGAAATGAACAGCAAGCTAATGTTCAATTTCAATAATTATTCAAACACTTGAGTTGAAATTTTCCAGTTTTTGTTGGTTTGTTATCTTATTACGTACAATAATACTATTCATATATATGACGAGTCTTTAATTTCGTATTAAAATTATTCACTTTGAAACGAAGTTCCTTATCACATGGTACAGAAAGTAATGAAAGTGTAACAAAGGCGATCCCCCGAAATGAAAATTTTGTTCTGAGAATTTTAATTGAGGTTGGAGTTGATTATGTATCATAGATTACGTATAATTTTAATGTGAGGAATTGATTCTAATTTTTACAAATAATCTACAATATAATATATGGTAGATTATTTGTAAAGATTAGAATCAATTCCTTATATTAAAATTATACGTAATTATTATAATTTATTATTAAATGAGAAAAATTATCAGAATTATTTATATAAGGATTTGAAAATGATAATTTTCGCAGTAAAACAAAGTTCATTCAGAAAATGACAATTAGAACAAAAAATATTCTCATTGGTCAATGTTTAGTGTAACATATTTGCTGATAACAATATCAAAATTATATATTGAGAGCAATGAATAACCACTATGCTATTACAACAATCCAAAATATATGTACCTTCCTATTATTATATCTAATTACTAAGGATTTCAGTAATTCTGTAATTAAATTTATTATAATTATTAACTATATTATATAGTTGATAATGATAATTTTTCTCATTTAATAACTCTCAGAGATTGTTAACTCATTAAATTATTCCTTCTATTTAGACATAATATATACCGAAAGGAACGTAGACCGGGTGTCCCACG
Source organism: Cynegetis impunctata (assembly GCA_030704885.1). Classification (NCBI taxonomy): domain Eukaryota; kingdom Metazoa; phylum Arthropoda; class Insecta; order Coleoptera; family Coccinellidae; genus Cynegetis; species Cynegetis impunctata. Next base: position 226,072 of record JARQZK010001540.1, on the reverse strand, counting down.
AGACCTTACGCCTTTTTTAATTTTATATCAATGAAATCTATATTTTTTATTCAAGAATTCATAATTTTCTTGAGATATATGGATTCAATATTTCCTTTTAACGATTAAATAATACAGACATGGGATGAATCATCAAATTTGTACTGGATTCAGACATTAATGGAAAACACAAAACACTAATACTTAGTCGCATCGGGCTGACTTTAGAATGAACGTAAAATGAAGAAAATTTGTATCCGCCAAATGTCCGTGGATTTGTGTTGGGGAAGGTAATATTAAAGTTATCTCGTCGAGTGTCTCCCAAATTTAGTGTCGGTTGGTTTTTTATTATCAACAATACAGGTACGAAATCAGTTTTTCCGAATTTCCGGAAAAACTATGCATCATAAGAAAAAGTGATGGACACGCAAAAAATGCGCAATCAAAAGACCAATAAAATGAGCCCCAATAGATCAAAATCGGACAATCCGTTCGAAAGTTATTGCAAAACAAAAAAACGTGGGTTTTCAGCTTTTTTTCAATTATTTATAGGGTTGTTGTTATTTATTAAAATGCAATTAATACTTCCAAAAGTAATGAGTCTTAACGTATCGAAAAGTGTGCGAAAGAGTAGCGCTGTATGATTAATAGTTTTTGCAAAATCCTATTTATTTATCCCGTTTCACTAATTATGCAACAACTTTAAATCTTAGTTGTGAGAAACTGGCCGGACAAAAAAGTTTTATAGCCAGGTCATTTCGAAGGTAAGTAGCTGACTTAGACTTCTAATTTCGCAGAATTTTATTTTTTGCCGAAAACCCTTTTAAATTAAATAAACAAGTAACTACCAAAATATAGCAGCTTTTTTTTATAAACATTTTGAATAACTTGGAAACTATTCACGTTAGTGAAATGAAATGGGCTGGAATCGAATGCCAGTTAAAAAACACGCATTTAAAAAAAAAGTTGCTAGGCTCTTTTGGAGCCAAGTTAGCCCTTTATTTTCGTTAAATCGCGAAGTAAATAGTTATAAACAATTGATTATATCTTCGAAAGGGCTCGTTATTCCAAAAAATGACAAGAGGGAAAAGTATTTCTTTTATCCTAATTAGCTTTAAATTTAATTGAAATTTTCAATTTTGCAATTTTTTTTAATCTGGGGTAGCATGAAAAAATAATAACAACTGGCTACTTGCCATAATCGTTAATAATAATCGAAAGTCATTAAATTAATTTTTTGAAAATTAATAACTCATAAGTAAGAAATTTTGAATATTGTTTAGACGATTGAAGAGTGTTAAGCTTTGCCAACAAAATTGATAAATACAATTTTTTCGTTAAATCGCGAAGTAAATAGTTATAAACAAAAAATTGCAAAATTGAAAATTTCAATTAAATTTAAAGCTAATTGGGATAAAAGAAATACTTTTTCCCTCCTGTCATTTTTTGGGAATAACGAGCCCTTTCGAAGATATAATCAATTGTTTATAACTATTTACTTAGCGATTTAAGGAAAATAAAGGGCTAACTTTGCTCCAAAAGGGCCTAGCAACTTTTTTTTTAATGCGTGTTTTTTAACTGGCATTCGATTCCATTTCATTTTACTAACGTGAATAGTTTCCAAGTTATTCTAAATATTTATAAAAAAAAGCTGCTATATTTTGGTAGTTACTTGTTTATTTAATTTAAAAGGGTTTACGGCAAAAAAATAAAATTCTGCCAAATTAGAAGTCTAAGTCAGCTACTAACCATCAAAATGACCCAGCTATAAAACCTTTTTGTCCTGTCAGTTTGTCACAACAAAGATTTAAAGTTCTTGCATAATTAGTGAAACGGGATAAATAAATAGGATTTTGCAAAAACTATTAATCATACAGCGCTCATCTTTCGCACACTATTCGATACGTTAAGACTCATTACTTTTGAAAGTATTAATTGCATTTTAATAAATAACAACAACCCTAAAAAAGCTAAAAAACTTTTTTTTCGTTTTTTTGCAATAACTTTTGAACGAATAGTCCGATTTTGATCTATTGGGGCTCATTTTATTGGTCTTTTGATTGCGCATTTTTTGTCTTTCCATAACTTCTTCCTATGATGCATAGTTTTTCCGGAAATTCGGAAAAACTGATTTCGCACCTGTATTGTTGATAATAAAAAATCAACCGACACTAAATTTGGGAGACACTCGACGAGAGAACTTTAATATTGCCTTCCCCAACACGAATCCACGAAAATTTCCTGGATACAAATTTTCTGTTTTCAAAAAGTCAGCCCGATGCGACTATAAAACACGTGAATGATTGATATCCTCATCTGGTAGCTAATTGTTTAGAAAAGCATTCAGCTGTGCTGCAATAATTTAAAAAAGTAGTGAGCAGCAGAGCTCCATCACTAGGGTCGTATATTTCGCACGGAATGCATCGCGTCGAGATGCGATTCTAATGGATAGAATTATATTTTGAAAATTCAGGCTTGAATAGCAAACAGAATTTAAAAAATTTAATTTTATGAACAAAAAATTTGCAAAGTGCATCGTGGTTGAAGAAAAAAGTAGTTGAAACTAACGAAGGAACGTACCTCAACATCAGCATAATATACTTACCATTTCTCTACTTTGCACCTTTCCTTCGATACATTCGAAGAGTATTTTATGAGAAAATACGACTAAAATGTGAGTGACTTCATTAAATATAAAACAGATTTCACTTTGATAATTTAAATCAATTTTGTTGATAACTAATTACATTTTGAAATAATAATATTAATTCTCAAAAATTAAGTTAGATATAAAAATTCTAGGAATAAAATTTTAATACCGTTGCTATTGAGCATATACGATACGGTAATAAATAGAGTCTGATGGTCGCCATTTCGAACAATTGATATAAAATATTGCTTGTTTCATATCCATAATTTTTTTTCCTTCGTAATTTGAACTAGTACATAAAATTTGAGATTTTGCAAAATAAATGCATATATTATGATCCTGATGTTTATTTCAATCAATTCTGATTTCTCAAAACGCCATAGGAGACTTGATAAATAATAAATTTCTTAAAATCAGTTTACAAGTTGAAAATGTGCATTTTATTTGAAAACGTGAAGGGATATCGATTGGAATGTATTTAGGTATTCCATAGACAATTAAATTTTACATCTGTTGGTGACATAACATACGGGGTGTCCCATTTAAGTTAAACAAGTTAGTGCCGTTCAAAGATTGCAATTATTTTACCTTTATTTTTACACACCAAGTCTAAGTTAGTCGATATTTTACAAGTGCGACATAAAGTTTGAGCCAGTTAGGACTTATCATTAAGTTGGTTAAAAACAAGAAAACGCCAGTTGAGAGTTCAAGCATTAAAACTGATACTATATTTTCACAAAATACGAGATATTTCGAAAACCATAAGATTTAGGTGAATCAAACTTAAATGAAACTGGCATTTGTTTTCACTGTAAAATCCAAAAATGAAATAATATACAGGGTATTCCATTTAAAAAATGCCAACTTTGATACTTCTCGTGTTTTTGGAACACCCTGTACAACTTGAGAATATTTTTAAAATGTTGTTCTAATAGGTCCCTATCCATACTGAAAAAAAAACTTTTATAAAATAAAATACTTTAGCTATAACTCTTCGTGTCGAATAACGTGAATAACCCTGTATGTATATATATATATATATATATATATATATATATATATATATATATATATATAAATATATATATAACATTGGAAATATTGAAATTAATTTGACCTTAATGAATGTTCAAAAAATTGGAAAGTCCGAAAACAGACAACTTCATTTCATTATGATTGGGCCGATACTTGGTGTAAATTAATAAACAAAATATGTTAAATAATTAAGAACCTAATTTGTACATTACGTGACTAAGAGTTGTTCTTCATACCTAAAATCAGCAGACCGAACTACTGTTATTGGACTCAATAGTACGTAATTAGTAACTAATCCGCAAAGTATTCAACGAAACATGCGCAGTAATAATTTTTTCATTTTTCAATTTTTCAAAAATTAATTATTAATTCCTCCTTCAATCCAATAATTAATAACATTATTCTGGTGAAAGTTTATGTGGTTTCCCTTACCATCTAATATTAGCAGACCTGACAGCTGATATTGGACTGAATAGAACGCAATAATTAACTGAAGACCGCCACAAGTGAATAAAACACAGGTAAGAAATAGATGTGACTAATTTATGCTTCTCAATATACAAGACAATTTAGATTTAGAAGTGGTCTACTCCAAAAAAGCTGTAAATTCCGAAGGAAAAGGCATTTGACCGAGTACAATAAGACCCACTTTTTAAATACATGGAATTAATAGAACCAGATAACTATGATATTAGACTACTTAAATACTTATACTACAATCAAGTAGCCTCCTACCAAATTGAAGAAAGTCATACTCAAAAATTTAAACGTGGAGTACGACAAGGATGTGTTCTATCACCGAGCCTTTTTAACCTGTACTCAGAAGAAATATTCAAGGAAGCTTTAGATGACAGACAAGAAGGTGTAAGACTCGGCGGAAAAATAATCAACGATATTAGATACACTGAGAATACAGCCATTCTGGCAGAGAATCTGGAAGACCTCCAAACATTAGTAAATCTAGTGAATGAAGCAAGTCGTCGGAGAAGTCTCAAAATCAACATTATAAAAACAAAGTGGATGGCAGTCGGAAAAATAAATGTACCTACATCGGCGGGAGTTTTGGGTCGGTGGGGAGGAGATAGAGCGCGTAGGCCATTTTAAAAATCTAGGCAGCTGGCTTGATGCGAATATGGACTCTGAAGAAGAGATAACAACATGGATTGAAATATCACGTAAAGCCTTTATGACATGGAAACCAGTTCTATGTAATAGGAATCTGTCAATGCATCTTTGTTAAAGAGACTTAAGATATTATATGTGATCTGTCCTACTTTATGGTTGCGAGACATGGACACTAAAGGCTACAATGGTAGAATAGAAGCATTTGAATTGTGGTGCTACCGCCGGATTGTAAACATATCGTGAGTCTCGCATACTACCAATGAGGATGTCCTCAGAAAGATGGACGCGGAACGGCAACTGCTGAACACTATGAAGAGAAGGTCTTTGGACACATAATTAGAGGATTTAAATACCAGCTACGGGCCTCATAATACAAGGAAAAGTGGAAGGTAAAATATGGATGGGGAGAAAAATGCTGTCCTGGCTACGCAGTATCAGGCAATGGTGTGGTAATTCGGCCGGAGAACTATTTCGCGCGGCAGCCGATAGAGAAAAATTTCAAGAAATCATGAGCATGATGATAGCCAACGTCTGAAGACAGACAAGGCACCAGAAGAAGAAGAAGAATATACAAGACTAAAATAATAAATACTCGCTTTCATTTTTTCAAAAACGCACGTCTGACGGTGTATTAAAATTTCTTTGATTTATGAATTGAGGTACTTAATAAGATTAAGATAGGCTTATTTTATTCAAGATAATAAATACATTTCCCATCATGCGGAAATAAGCAAAACTGTATAATGCACTACTGTAAAATACCTCTTCACTACTGACTCATTCTTAGCTTAGAATTATTTGACTTTGAACCAGTTCTGATGACTCACGTTTTGAATGCACTTGGTGTGGATTCAGTTCAGTTTTCTTCTCTCGTCGACCCAAATATGATTTAATAAAGGGAATATCTACGTTTCTGTTCCTCTCAAGAATGCAATAATGAATACGGGACTATAATATAACCGATCGATAGATTTCAAGGAAGTTTTAATGCAGTAATATCCCTAGAGGACATTGAGATCCGAACTTCTCTGAATTCCTATGAGAATTTTCATTCTTGAAATTAGATTATGAAATCGAAAATAATTTTATGAAGTGATATTTGATATGGTAATATTTGAGAAGAGAATAACAATATTTTCATCCATAAACTTCCAAATTTAATTTGTCATATGGGATAGAACACCATCGTTATAACTCGAAGAACATTTTCAGTTATACCACGCACACCGTAAATTAAGTTCTTATTCCTTTGAAAACACGAAGTTATTACAAGTCCCAGGGATCAAATGATTACATCTAGATATGCTTGTATTTCAACAATGTGCTCGGTGTAGCTCTATAACTTACGAACTAGGCTATTGCCGATTTCAACTGAATCTTGCGGAGTTATTAACTGACTAGTCTGAGTTGTTAAGCACCTAACATTAGTTTCAAAACTTGAAGAAATAATATTTATTGAGCTAAAAAAATGTTGTGTTTTTGTTTTGAAAGAGAGCCGATGCTACAGAACTCAAGAGGACGAAGTAAGAGTTTTTATCGCTGTATCATATCGCATATAGGTAGTTATATTGTTTCCCAGTTTACTTTGAATCTTAAATTTTTTGGTCTATGAAGTAGTCTTTGTATTGTTGTTCGAACAAATGTAGTTGACATGCGCTCCACTACTTCAAAAAAAAAATTTCCCTACAGTTTCATTTCATTTGCTCCATCGACAAATGTCAACAATTTCTGGAACATTTAGGTGAAAATAAATAGAAATTTTGATGATTTTTTTGAATAACAGTATTTCGTAGCTCAATCTTTCTTCATATCTTTGTTGTTTTTTCAATAGTAGTTTTTTCAAACATAGTTCATTGTATAAAATCCTTGAGGTAAGTAGGAAAAAGTTCGTTCAACTTTAAAGTCTAGTTGCTAGGTGTTCTGTCTCTGCCATTTTTGGGACTTTATTCTTAGTGTTACTTCTATCACTTAATTTTTGGTCATATCCATTATATTCTCTTGCGATCTCTTCTGGTCATTCCCAGATATCACAGCTTCATAAACATCTGAGCGACATGAAACTTTCCAATGATACTTTCTTCTGCATCTCGATTTTTCATCCGTATATCACGGTTGGTTGTATACATACTCTTTCGGTTTTCACACTGCAATTATAGTAAGTAATTGCACAAGTGCATCAAAATTACCGATGATTTTGCATAGGTGAAGGGCTCTTTCTCCAAAATATGAAAATGACCGAATGCAGTTTTTTAAAGACAACCCGCTGGAATGCGAAATTATCTGGTGATTTCGATGCACGAGTGTAATTTGGGGTAATATTTCCCGAATAAACTTTCAGCTTGTCACACTGACGTTAATAATTCATAAATTCTCAGCCTGTCATCAATAACCGTAATATGAACTATGCTACTATGCAATTATCGGTCTACAATGCAATTATCGTAAGTAATTGCATAAGTGCATCAAAATTGCCGATAATTTTGCATGACAGCTTGTTGTCAAAAAACTGCATGAGTTCATTTTCATTTTTGGAGACAGATCCCTCCACCTTCGGTGTAGGGCTCTTTCTCCAAAATATGAGCTATAAAGCTACAGAAAAAGTATAAGTGGAAACTCTAATCAATATATACAAATTTTTCACTTGTGCAGTAACAGGACAAGCATTCTTTTCAACGACACTCATACTCTTGTACATATCTTCTGAACGCTGGATTGAAACAAAAAAGGTCTGTGCGTAGATGGATAATACTCTAACCTCAACTGATATTTTTCTGATAACTAGGAGCCTTGAAGAATAACAACAAGAAATTGCAGAACTAAATACAGTCAGCTATTAAATTGGCTTCAAATATAATCTGAATAAGACGAAGGTCATGTTCAGCAAACTTGTAGTTAAGTTAAATAATACCTACACAAATCGGGCTCAATTCTTCCAGAAATTCAAACATGGATGGCTTTGAAATTTCACTTTCTCCAGATCCACAATACCGCTACACAACCGTTTATACGGATAAAAAATCGAGATGCAGAAGAATGTATCATTGGAAAGTTTCATGTCGCTCAGATTTTTATCAAGCTGTGAGATCTGGGAATAACCAGAAAAGATCGCAAGAGAATATAATGGATATGACAAAAAATCAAGTAGGTAATAGAAGTAACATTAAGAATATAATTTTCCCAAAAATGGCAGAGACAAAACACCTAGATAAAAAAACAGACTTATGAAGTTGAACGAACTTTTTTCTGTATACCTCAAGGATTTCATACAATGAACTACCTGTGTGAAAAACTACTATTGAAAAAAAAACAACAAAGATATTAAGATTGAGCTTCAAAATACTGATATTCAAAAAGTTTATCAAAATTTCCATTTATTTTCACCCAAATCTTCCAGGAATTTGTCGATGGAGCAAATTGAATGAAACTGTAGGGAAAAATTTTCGATAATTGCATTCTATTTACATGGGATTTCTGACAGGAGGGAAATATTCAGTTATAATAGCACAAGAGCATCGAAAATAATCGATTATACTTCCGAGTTAAGAGACGTATTTTGCGAAACATCCACGAGAGCGCAGCTCAAGTGATGTTTTAAGAAAATACGTGGAGTGACGAGGTCAGTCTAACGTTTATTTTCGATTGCTCGAGTGATATTCGTTACGATTATATTAGTCCAGTAACTTTATACATCACAGCATGCGTCAAATCCGGTAGTTCTGATTTTTTGCAGACTTGTTTATGATGTTGTCCTTATGAATAACCCAAGTTTGTGACCTCGAGCGCCGAACGCAACTTTGTCAAAAATCGAATGGTTTTTTTTTCAAATTTTGGCGATAATAACTCCAAAGGACTAGTTTTTGAGAAAACTTTTTCAATACGTCTTTAAAGAAGACTAAATTTGCAATAATATGATACTAAAATCGTTTCTGTAGACCCAATACTTTCCGAGATCGATTCTTTCAAAGTTTATTATTTTTTTCGAATTTTTTGCGATTCTGTCGTTCTGAATTAATTTTGACCCTGATATACTATCGAAGTCCTGTACTTTTATGATGGGATGTTGAAGAAGAAAATGAGAAGTATGAATGATAATGTTTGAGCTAAGCTACGAATAATGAAGCAAAAAAGATAAATACAACAAAAGTTAATACGTTTACTTGTTAGGAAATTGAGTAATATTCAAAATCAAAAAATTAAATTAATTTAGCCCTCTTGGAAGGTCCCGGTTGAGGTTCGTCATTATCTGGATCGACGTATTGGGATGGCATATCCCAATTACGGATGGTGATGAATCGTCGACTTCTTGTGCCCACAAGTCATCCTCCACTTCGACATCGGATAGATCGTCGCCTTCTGGGATATCTACTACTGCAACATCAGGTATAATGTCACAAGATGCACCGCTGTAGTGCCTGCAGACTGATGAGCATTTTAATCCTGCCTTCCTACAGCTGCACGTGTTCGCACAACCCTTAGTGCAGCCGCAAGAAATTATCCTCAAGAGGTGTTGTGGAGCTGCATCTCTGGTCATCATTTTGGAGTTGGAGCCATGTGGCGTGGATATCCACCCCCAGGAGAGGCGCACTTAACCTTCACTTAAAGTCTCCTTACATATAAAACACAAACCCACGCTGGGACTGGGATCAGACATTTTGAGATTTTGAGTTCAAACGTCACTCACGTTAATGGCAGTAGGCCAGTCAACGTGATAAACTTGAAAAATTATAAACTTTGAAAGAATGAATCTCGAAAAGTATTGAATCTACAGAGACAATTTTAGTATCATGTTATAGAAAATTTAGTCTTCTTCAAAAACGAATTGAAAGATTTTCCTCAAAAACTAGTCCTTTACGGTTATAATCGCCAAAATTTGAAAAAATACCGATTTTTTCGCGGTTTTTTCGATTTTTGACAAAGTTGCGTTCGACGCTCGAGGTCACAAACTTGGATTATTCATTAGGCCAACATCATAAACAAAAAATCAGAACTGCCGGATCTGACGCATACTACCCCATACTTTCAGGCAACAAAGTTACTGGATCATATAACGAATAAAAAATATTAATTTTTTTGACAAACGTCAAAACATGCACTTATCAATACGCAGTAGTTATACAAAATTCACTGATTCTATTGACTTATTCATACATGAGTTATATAATCAGTAGTAATACTATAAGTACTTCAAAATAATCAGGTTATACATCGATAACTTACTGCATAATTACAAAGATTCAGTTTGACAGTCCAAATAATCTGAACGCAGAGCGGGAGGATTATTCTTTCAAACTGACACGATTTGTAATTATGCAGGAAGTTTGAGATGTATTTATTTTGTAGTACGTATTGTATTTAATACGATTATTCAATGAGTAAATTAAGTAAAATCTCATTTTTGAACGGTTATTGATGAACGTCAAAATTTGACGGTCCTGTTAGTTTCCGATTGGTAGAGTTACTCTATGTATAATCAAGTATTATCAGTTATAATATCACAAGAGCATCGAAAATAATCGATTATACTTCCGAGCTACGAGACGTATTTTGCGAAACATCACGAGAGCGCAGCTCGAGTGCTCGAGTGGTATTCGTTACGATTTTATAACGAATAAAAAATATCAATTTTTTTTTGACAAACGTCAAAATACCGTCAATATGAAAACATTCACATTTTGACACGAGGCGAAACACCAAAACGATCATATCACGTCGTCAAGGGTATATTCACACATCAATACGCGGTAGTTATGCAAAATTCACGGATTCTATTGGCTTATTCATACATGAGTTATATAATCGAAATTATGCAAGGTAAATTAACTAAATTGATCGTTCTGATTGGTTGAAAATCATACGAAAAAAATAATGATTATAATAAAATTAGTAGAGTCACAAATCAGCTACAAACCTTAATTGTGTCAACTTTTGTATATTGACCGCTTGATGAATATCACCGATTGATTATTAAGCTTCTCCTTCGATAGATAGAATAAATTGAGAGAATATTCAGCAGCAGAAATCTAGAGAGTATTCTATATTTTGCCTTATATATTAATATTATTATATAAGTATACTTAGTCGAATGGGTTATACTGCAGTGGAATATTACTTCGTTCACTTATTCCTGTTATAGGATTGAAGTAGCTTCAATCCCCTAGAATATAAATATTGCTTTGAACTTTGAAGTTAAATTGACAGTTCAGCAAGAGAATTTTGTTCCACTTTCATTGATGTTGACAAAGTAATTGTTGTTGTATTGTAAACTTCCAAACAGTTCCAAGTGACTCTGTTACAACTGATTGTATCTAATTGACTATTGAAAGAGTAGTATTTTCTTCTTCTATACTGATTAAAAATCTTCAAACACCTCGACTCATAACTACATGAATTTAGTGAAGATTATTATTATCTTTATATAAAATAAATACTAGGCTCAACAATTTAAAATTATCAAACATAATGAAAGCGTATACATGTTATTTTAAAAGATTGAATTGAAGGAAAATAGTCTCGTCTTAGTGGAAATTTTGGAGATTGGTTTTTCCATAAATAGACATATAAGGCAGAAATTTATGCGGGAACTTCCAGCTATCCGTATATATCAGTTATTTTTAATTAATGGAGTATTCAAATCTGACGATACAATAGATTACTCATTCAAAATTTGGTTTCTCTTCTCAGCTATTTTTTTTGCAAGTTCCCTTTTTATAAATGATAAAAGATTGAAGACAATTCGACTAAAATAGTGGGAATAACTCAAAACAGAATTGGTAGGCAACATATGAGGAATATACATATACGGCCAAGTTCCAGCTCTCTGGGTTCTGTCTTGACAAAATTTACAGCATACAGCATCTTCATGTAAAGTAACAATCAAATTATGAGACTTTTGGATTCTAAAATTTGGGGATATATTTCTCTTTAACACTCTCCTTTCGCTTGGTATGTATGTATGTATCTACGTAACGGAATCTTTGTACGTGATTTTCACCCCATTCAAATCGTCGGATTGATTTGAAACTAAGCAGACTTATCAATGACCGATGACAATGCAACAATTGAATGAGAGTTCGCCTCATCATCCGGATCAGGACCTTCAGGGTTAGCGATTTTTATAATCCGATACCCGGTAGTGTCTTTGTGCCAAGTACGCATAAAAAGCCAATTATTGGTGGTATGAAATTATTATCGTTTTAAAACTATAAAAGCAAAAATAAATAATATATTAAAAAAACAATATTCACGCTTATGTAGTTACCAGAACTAAAGAATAGAAAATAAATAATAGTTTAAACAAACTTAGAGTAAACTAGAAAGTAAAAAGTAATTTTCAATATATATAAATTAAGAATAGTGTAATTAAAACAAAAATTTATTTCATGTCATACTAGTTCATTATTGTGTTTTTATTGCTTAGTTACCAACTATCTAATGTCGTATTTTATGCCCGTGCGGGCATAAAGTTCATTTTATGGCCCGCGTGGGCATAAAGAGAAATAATATTTTGTTTAACTTATTTAATAACCTTCACTACTTAAATTACAAACGGAATATAGTAATATATGTAAATATATATAAGCTTCTTTAGAGTTTTTGGCAACAGATTTTCAGCTGCTTTCTTTGATTTTTTAATAATTTCGTCAGGAATTCCAAAATCTTCGTCCAATTTGGCTTCTTACTTTGACACATATAAAAATTATTGCGATTTTATGACATTTACGTTTGTCAACATTCACCTAGTAACCATAGTGCCTACTATGCAATGTTATTAATTCAAACCGGATTTTTTTAAATACTGATTTGTATTGAGATTGGATTGCAATAACTAACTAGTATAACATAAAAGTTTGTATATACCATGGGTATAAATAGATGTGTATACCCTCGGGCGACTTACAATCCGCCTCGGGCCAGAGGCCCTCGGGTTCGTAAGACGTCGCCCTCAGGGCATAAACGTCTATTTATACCCTTGGTACATAAATAACTATTATTGTAGAAAAGCGTTGGGGGCTTTTTACGATATATGTCAATGAAGTATTATAACAATTGACTCCAAGTACCCCACGTGTTTCTACAGTAAAAGAAATATTTTTTTTTAATTACACTATTCTTAATTTGAATTTATTGAAAATTATTTTCTGCTTTTCAGTTTGCTTCTCTATTAAAGTGTGTTTTTTGTTTTTTAAACTACTACTATTATTTATTAGTAATATAAAAGTGATTGCTCCTATATTTTCTTCATTGTTTTTGAAATTCTATATCAGTACTCGAAAAATGTTTTATTATATAATTAGTTTATGAAATATTAAGTGTTCATTTCTAATGTTGCTGAAATGAAAAGTACAGCATGATAAATTTTAACTGAGATTACCTCGAACCACGTCCATAGAGCTAAACAGTTATATTATCATTCAATCGTTAATCTATGATCCACCAAATCACTGTACAACGTAGCGAACAATAAAAAATATCATTACGAATTGATTATAACGAGGGCAATGTCAAAACCAACACCGTTTGACCTTCAGTGACGTAACGCACTACTTATGTCTTATCAAAAGAACGAGCATGTTTCCACTGCCACAACAGAATGTAATGAATCTAATAGGTGATAGATTTAAAGTACTGCGGGCTCTGTAATATTTAATAATAGAAAGCCACATTGAATGGGACAATACAGAAACGACAGAAATTGAAAACTTATCAACAAGGATGGCATTCAATCCAGCAGGTAAATTCAAATTTTGATTGAGATTGAAAATGCCAGAAATATTTGATTCATATATTTTTAATATCAGATACACTGCTCAAAAATAAAATTGCATAATATATAATAAACTTTTTTTTCTAGGCTACGGTCAATTATTATTTTTGCGTCTTTCAAATATTATTCGTGATATCTAGTTTCACATAACTGTTTATATAGACTTTTTTCTATGCAACAGTCACTTATCATTTTTTCGTTTTATGCAAATAAGTAATTTATGGTCTTTCAAATATAAATCGTAATATCTAGTTCGTTAAGTTCGATGAAATTACTTCTAATCAATTAGTTTTTCCGAACTGTTATCATACCATCAATGTTAGCCATCTGTTGTTTTTCATTTGAAATAATAATTTTCATTTTTGTTTTCGTTACGAAATATAAAAGAATTGACACTCAATGATCTGTGATAAATACTAGAAATTAATGCTAAATTAACAACAGCGCATATGCTAATTGAGTGTGAATTCAGTATCCCCTCTGAGAAATATCAGAGGAAATTTTAAGTGTCATCAAACAGTATTCTAAATCATGTTGGTATAAACATATAATTTTTTCATAAATGTGGTTCATTAGGTACTCATCTGATTTTATTTGTATGGATATAATAATATTTCCACAAAAATTAAGTATATCCATTTTCAGAACATCCACACAACAGATATAATCCACTTAGAGGGGAATGGGTACTCGTTTCCCCCCATAGGGCGAAACGTCCATGGTCTGGGCAGGTAGAGAAAGCTCCAAAGAGCATAATCCCAAAATATGACTCAAAAAATCCATTATGTCCTGGAAATACCCGTGCAAATGGAGAAGTTAATCCCATGTATGAGCATACTCACGTATTCAATAACGATTTTCCAGCCTTAATGCCCGATACTCCATTACCTCCGGAATGCAGTTGCGACGATCCACTGTTTCAAATCAAAGGAGCTAGAGGTAATAAAGTTTTGATAATACAACCGCTAGTGAAAATTAAGCATGCGTGCGTAATATATTGCTGTGGAAACTTCTGAGCGCCATTGAAAACACGAATATATACAGCGTGTCCTCAGATGAGGTACCCAAAAGAAAAAAAAATTTTATTTTCAGTTTAAGCGAAAATTTAATTCCTAATAAAAAGTTCTACTTTTTCAAAACCCCATGAAATTAAATAAAATTCAAGTTTCGCAAAACCTACTCCATACAGTTTGTGACTTTTGCGATGTTCCTAGGTAGCTTCATCATTACGTCTTTTTCGATTTCTTTTTGTCTTCAACATATCCTGTTTCATCGAATTTCTTTATTAGTTTTTTGGTACATCCGGAAATTTTTCTTTAAATAAACGAATTGCATACTTGTACAAAACAGCTCCAATACCATAGTACTTTACAAGATATGTTCTTTGTTGAAGAGTTTTATTATTTTTGAAAAATAATGACTATTTAAAAATTATTTACCGTAGTTGACAGTTATCTAGGAAATCGCAAATGTCACTCGCTAGATTATTATTATTATGCCGGCCACTGACTATCAGGTACACCTGACAGGTACACTTGAACAGTTACGCTTGTCAGGTCTACCTGATGGTGTGTGGCAGGAACAACTAGCCTCTCAGGCGACCTGAGTACTAGGATTGAAAGGATAAATAGCAAAGAATATTAAACCGTTGGTCTGCCTAAGGTCATCCTGGCGGGTCATAGTTAATGAACGTAATTTATTTGGCAAAAACTGGTACGTCACCTACGTAACAAAACATCCGGCTGAAATTTAAACACACTATAGATAAATATCAGTTATTTGAAACTGTCTTGGTCTGCCAAGCTTCACCCTGGCGGAAGTGTTCGGCAGACCACCCTAAAGCGGTGACAACTACTGTCAAATTGGTTCATCACAGTCATTCCAGATCATACATTGACAAGAAAGAATGTAAGTAATGAAACATTACCTCTGTTTGTCAGTATATAAGCTGTCAATTGCGAAAGAGTGAAATTTTTTATTTTATGTTGACTGTGATTTGTTTTCAAAAAAACATATAAAGGTTACTCTTTGGATGTACCTGGCTTACCACTTTACCACAAAAAATCAAGGCGCAACAATAAATAAAGGAGATGGTTTGACACGTGATGTGCAATAGACCATGAGAAAAATATGCATTTTCTAAAATAAGATAATCAACACTCAAGAATTGGCCTTGTGATTTGTTAATGCAAGACGAATCGGAAATTGAATTCGTTTAAACTCAAAGGGCATATCGGTTGAGATCATCGGAATCCTCGGAATGAAAACTTTCTCACCTTTGAATCTTCCTTAGAGTGGCGTCATGTGAATAACATTGATAATCAGTTTCCTTATCACCAAACGCGTTCCATTGCATATGTTTGGTTGGTTTAGATTTCGCATTATGATGACTACCGAGCCAACCTTTAGTTGTAAATTGTGCGGTGGTGAGCCAGGCACATCCAAAGAGTAACCTTTATATGCTTGTTTAAAACAAATCACAGTCAACATAAAACAAACAAAATTCACTGTTTCGCGATTTACAGCTTATGTACTGACAAGTAGCGGTAATGTTTCATTACATATATTCTTTCTTGTCAATCTATGATCTGGAATGACTGACACGTACCAATTTGACAGTAGTTGTCACCGCTTTAGGGTGGTCTGCCGAGAACTTCCGCCAAGGTGAAGCTTGGCAGACCAAGACAGTTTCAAATAACTGATATTTATCTATAGTATGTTTAAATTTCAGCAGGATGTTTTGTTACGTAGGTGGCGTACCAGTTTTTGCCAAATAAATTACGTTCATGAACTATGACCCGCCAGGATGAGCTTAGGCAGACCAACGGTTTAATATTCTTCGGTATATATCCTTTCAAATAAATTAGGAATGAACCGGATGTTTTATGACGTAGACTTTCGGACAGTGGGCTCCCGGACTATACGACCTGACAACTGATGAAAATTCGATCAGTTCTGCCTGACATCCGAGTAGACTTGATGTGTGTGTGGTGTACCTGAACAAGTCTCAGATTTCAACAATCTTTTGGCGTGGACCGTTTGAATTTTCAGGTTTAAACTTTGAAATTTGGATTTATTTTTCTGTTGAAATTATTTTATTTTTTTTACCATATGAAACAATCAGTTGAGGTACACTGAAACATTTCGCGAAGAAATAATGAAGTTCTTGGTGAATTCATTGAAATTTATAAAATAGAACCTTGCTCGTGAAAAATATATGGAGAGTAAAAGATGCAAATTGTGCTTGTGTAGCTGCTCTCATTTGTGCATCTTTCTTCTGAATCAAGGGTGATACAAGTGACAGTAACTCGCTGTACACTGATTTGTTCATGCGCACGAAACTGTTATATCAGATGGTTAATGTCTTAATTCATTGATGGGATTGATATGGGTAAATTTAATTCTTCTCTGCAACCCTTCTTCACACCATTGTTTGCGTTTCTTCTGTCTGTTTTGACGTTTAGCAAAAATTACAAAAAATTAGGAGAGAAAGCAGATAATCTCCTGGAGAATCCATGATGAACTGATGAACTTGTCAGGTATACATGAAGCGTGTGTGTGTTCCGTAGGTATCAGGTACACCTGACAGGAATAATTATTGTTCCGGCGTACCTGTCAGGTACGCCGGTTAGATCTTAAGTGTACATTTGTTCATTTTTGGGACAAAATATTAATTAATGAACCCGATATAATGTTTATTCTACTCCAGTGAGTTAAGAAGCTCTTACCGCACGCATTTTGAGTGAATTAAGAGCTTCTTAACTCACGCATTTTCATTACTGCACTCTTTCTTTAGATGACTACCAAAATAAAATAAAAAGTTTGTAAAACATTTATTTTGCAATACCTACTAAATACAAGTTTAATAAACTACCTTTTCTATTAATAAATTATAAAAACATACTTTCCGAATCGCTCATTTTAGATTACAATTTTTGAAACTTGACTTTAAAGTGACATCAATATTATTTAATATCAAATTGACATTGCCATGCATGGTGTTTCAGGTACTTATTTGAACAAAGGTATTAAGGTAAAATTAATTATAATAAAAATGAATCGTATAAAAATAAGTATCCCGGTTAGGAGTAGATAAAATATTGTACAATACACGGGAGTTAACCCCATTAAGACACTTGTGTGATTACACAACTCGTGCTACGCACTCGTTGTGCAACTTTCACACGCGTATCTTAATGATGCTGTTAACTCACTTGTATCGTGAATAACTATTATTGCACAGTTTGTGAATTCAATAATTCAGCGGGAAAGCACATTTAGCATTCATGAAACTAATAATGTCAAACTAAGGAGAAATAACTTCAGAATTTGCATCCTAGAAAAGAATTTCAATTCTGAAATAATACTGCAGATATAATATCTAAATATAAAATAAACTTTTTCTGATAATTAGTAACTCTCGGGACAAACGATAGCTCAAGGACTAAAAATCACAAATGGTTCAAACAACGAATAAACAAACATAAAAGTGATTTTCGTCTTCAAAAATAGATGTGCTACTGTAAAATAACATTAGAGGCCGAATACAACTTTGATTATTATAATATAAAGATTATTTTAAATCGTACAGGTAATTACAAAGCTAGGTTATTGCTTGAAATGTATAATATTTATATATAAATTGGTGCGCAAGTATCACTAAATTTGATTTTCAATACAGTCAATTCAATAGTAGTTATGTGCACTTGATTATGCCTAAATAGGTAATTGAACATTCTTACAACTAAGAAAAAATTTCTAGCAGAAAATTTAAGCTAGACCCTAGAATGGTGCAAATAATTGAAGGTTTCTGATAATAAAAACTTCAATTTATAAATCATTGTTCTAAATGTAACGTGTAAATTAGTTATATGTTTTGAAATCAAATCCTACCATATTCCTTGAATAAAATAACATTAATTAAAAATTACCCGTAACTTAAGCTTTACGTATTACTGTAGAACGAGCTTATACTACATTCATAATTTAATAGCTATTATATTCATTTGAATTAATTTCCAGGAACTTGTAAAGTGATGTGTTATCATCCCCACTCGGACCTTCACTATGCAAATATGGAAATCTCCGACATCGATAAGGTTATAGAACAATGGATAAAGCTATACAATGAAATAGGAAAAGAATTCTTTTGGGTACAAATAATGGAAAACAGAGGTGATGCGATGGGCTGCTCTAACCCTCATCCCCACTGTCAAATTTGGGCATCCAACTACTTTCCGAATGAGCCTAGAATTAAACATGCTAAACTTAAAGAATATTACGAAAAATACAAGCGACCATTATTGCAAGATTATTTACAAAAAGAACTAGATAAAAAAGAGAGAATAGTGTACGAGAATCAAGAGTGGGTTGTTCTTGTACCATTTTGGGCGTTTTGGCCGTTTGAAACTATGTTATTACCAAAGAGACAAATTCAGCGAATTTGTGAGCTGGATGATATGCAGAAGAAATACTTGGCGATAATGTTGAAGGAGTTTACATCAAAATACGATAATCTTTTCGATTGTGCCTTTCCCTATTCTATGGGATTCCATGGCGCACCCACAGGCAAAGAATTCGATACGGACATGCCATTCTGGACTCTACATGGTTTATATTTTCCTCCTCTACTTCGTTCCGCAACGGTGAAGAAATTTAAAGCTGCGTATGAATTGTTGGCGCAAGATCAAAGGGATATTTCGCCAGAATTAGCAGCGCTTCGTATACGGGAGCAATCCACCGTTAGAAAAATACAATGAATGGATAAAAATATCTCGGAGACCAGGAAAATTCGAGCAGGATTAATTAAATTAGGATTTCGAAACTCATCGTTATCTTATCAACGATTGTGACTTTAATAATTATACTGTTCGACGTTATCAAAAAATATAGAGAATACATAGATTTGCGTATTATAAATTTCATAATTTATTAGGAATATTATAGATTATATCAAATATATATTTCTATATATATATATATATATATATATATATATATATATATATATATATATATATATATATATATATATATAAATATATATATATATATATATATATATATATATATATATATATATATATATATATATATATATATATATATATATATGTATATATATTTAAATATATATTATATATATAGATATATATATATATACCTATATATATATATATATATATATATATATATATATATATATATATATATATATTTATATATTTATATATATTTATATATTATATATATAATAAATATATATATATATAAATATATAATATAAAAATAAATATATATATATATATATATATATATATATATATATATATATACATATATATATATATATATATATATATATATATGAGGGCGTTCAAGTATTACGTAACGCAATTTGGGGGGAGGGGGGTCTTGTAAAACGTTACGATGCGTTACAGGGGCGGGAGGGAGGTTCGAACAACGCGCTACGTAACATTGATTTTTATTGAAATAAAAAACTAGAGAATTTGAATCTCCGAAGTTGTTAACTCTTTTCGTTTATTTTTTACGGGGAATCCCTCGATTGTATTGTAAGTCAGTTTTATTTTGTTGTCCCAAGTTGGCAACTCTATCCGTTTATGTTTTATGGGGAATACCTCGACTGTATTATTCGTCATTTATATTTTGTTTCCGTTGCCAGTTTTCATTAAGTGTTTCAAACACGTAATACACAGGAGCGAAACTACGAAACTATCTACCTACATTCATACATATATATAGATATATATATCTCTATATATCTATATTTATATATATATATATATAGATATATATATATATATATATATGTATATATATATATAGTTTATATATATATATATATATATATATATATATATATATATATATATATATATATATATATATATATATATATAGAAGCCGTTCAAGTATTACGTAACGCAATTTTTGAAGATTTTTGACCCTCCCTCCCCCCTATGTAACGCTCCGTAACGTTTTCATGAACCCCTCCTCCCCCCCTATAAACGTTACGTAACACCCAAGTGACCATTTTTACCTAAAAGTCACAAATATGTTGCGCAAAGTACCGGAAAGTTGATAAAATACCGTTTTTATTGTTTTAATCGTGTTTTCGTTAATAATAAACAAAACAAGAGATTTTTATTTAATAAACAATCATGCATAATGTGATATGTTGAAAAGGGCTCAAATTTGTCCTAATAAACTTTTACTACTCTTATATTTAATTATGCCGTTTTCCTGACTCAGCCCTGTCGTTCGCTAACTTCATCCACCATTATTTTTCTCATGCATTATTCAATTTTCGCTTATTAGCAGGTTTTTACTTTGAAAACCTGCTTATTGAAATGGGTGCGATTAGCACCCCTAGTAGGACCTAGGCCCAAGATAGTTTTTCGTTTCATGACATTTCAGGATGCTTGAATGAGGAGAAAGAGAGACTTTTGAAATTGGGTTTTTGATGACATTGAATCATTTGTCTTGAATACCTATATAACAGATCTCTATCCAACAATGATAAATATGAAAAATAGCTTTGCCAATAATAAAATCACTAGTAATCAAACGAGGGAAATAACAAGGGAAACAACTATAATAAACTTAAACAAAACCTAACATCCTGCAGTTGGACGGTCTGAAGATCCAGATATAGCTTCTGATATGTTCGCCCAGCTACTCGAAAACATTGAAGAATCAAAAACAGTTAAAACCATAAGGGTCATGCCACATAAATGTAAGAAATGGATAACAAATGGGATAATTGCTTCTATAAAGCATAGAGATGAATTTTAAAAAAAATTATTAAAAAAATATGATCCTGACTTGGAACTGCATTATAAAAATAAGTTAAACAAATTAATTTAAAAAGTTAGGTATAATTATTACAAAAAAGGAATAATAAAAAACAATAGTAACATTAAAAAAATTACCAAATAGTAAATAATGTAACGGGAAACATTAAAAAAACAACAAAAACTTTAAAAATAATAAATGACTATAATGAAGAATTTGACGATAATTATAACATGGCGAACTACTGTAACACATACTACATTGATGTGGGCGTGGAACTAGATAAACAAATAAGAATTCCAAAGCAACCTTTTAAATTAACGTTAAATAATAGCACAAATGGTTCTATGTTTTTAAGACCTGTGACAGACCTAGAACTTATCAATTATATTTCATCATTAAATTCAAATAGTGCCCCGGGTTTGGATGGAATATCCAGTAAGTTAATAAAGATTTCACACCCACAAATAATTCCACCCCTAAGACATATCATAAATTTAATCTTTAAGACGGGTATTGTACTTTAAAATTTCTGTTATAACTCCAGTTCATAAATCCGGGCCTCTTGATAGAATACAAGACTACCGACCAATTAGCCTTATCAATGACTTGGCGAAGATATTTGAAAAAGCCCTTAAAGACAGACTCATTAACTTTTACAGAAGGAACGATTTTCTCTCGGGTAACCAATACGGATTCACTGAGGGAATCAGTACCGCTGATGCCATACAGC
This sequence comes from Cynegetis impunctata, assembly GCA_030704885.1. Classification (NCBI taxonomy): domain Eukaryota; kingdom Metazoa; phylum Arthropoda; class Insecta; order Coleoptera; family Coccinellidae; genus Cynegetis; species Cynegetis impunctata. Next base: position 203,971 of record JARQZK010001540.1, on the reverse strand, counting down.
ATCTTGCATCAGAAATCATAAAAAATATGGATGACAGCATGAGAACAATAGTGGTATTTATGGACCTCGCTAGGGCGTTCGATACTGTGCCACATAATCAACTTTTGAATGTTCTTGAACATTCTTGTGTGAGGAAATGCGCTGAACGTTTTCAGGAGCTATCTCTCAAGTCGACATCAGCATACCAAGATAAACAACACTAGTTCCACAGAAGTAATAAAAACAGGTGTTCCCCAAGGGACCATATTAGGTCCAATTTTGTTTATAACATACATAAACTCACTTCTGAGTTTGAATCTTGAGGGTGTGGCTGTCTCATATGCGGACGACACGGCCTTAATATTCAAGGGTAAAACTTGGCATGAAACCAAAGAAAAAGTTAAAATAGTGTTCAATCTTGTTGAAAATTTGTTAGAAAGTTTCAAACTTTCTTTGAACCTACAAAAAACTGATTACATTGCTTTTTCACCAGTAAATAAAACCAGACCGGACTTCGACAGAATTTGTTTAAATGAAAATGATTTTATTAATTCTTGTGAAAAAACAAAACACCTGGGAATAGTAATCGATCAACACCTAAAATGGACATATCACATCAACTTTGTAGTAGGTAACCAAAATCAGAAAGCTTGTATATAAATTTTACATTTTAAGAGAAATACTTAATGACAGACTTACACTATTAATCTATAAAGCTCTGGTCGAATCTTTATTACAGTACGGTATTACAGCATGGGGAAGTGCCTATAAGACTAACTTGAAATCATTACAAACTGTTCAAAAATATGTATTAAAGGTTATTTTCAAAAAAAATAAATTATACCCCACTAAGCAATTATACAACGATAAACTCTTTGATATACGGCAACTTTACATTTTGTCTGCCTGCAGTTTTATGTACAAAAGGGATAGATCAGGGATTCTCATTGATCACTTGCATAATACACGTAGTAAGACCAATAAAAATGTAACTATACCAAAGAGTCACAAAATTTTAAGCCGCAGATCTTTTCATAGCTTTATAGCAAAGTTTTATAACGTATTACTCCTCATAATAAAGAACTTATCTAATGTAAAAAATTTTAGCATAATTTGCAAAAAGTTTATTTATGATAGCCCAGGGCATTTTGAGGGCATGTTTTAGCTCCTTTTTAGTGGTGGGTGAACGGTCTCTCACTGTTTCTGTTTGTTTTGTGCTGGAATGAAGAAACATAAAAACAGCATTTAAACTAGGTACTTACAATATAATACTGTATTAGACACATACAGGCATACTTGTTATGCCTAGGTGTCAGAGAGAAAATGTTTGTTAGATTGAAATAGTTTTGTATTGTAAATTATGTAAACATTGTTACAATATGTATTTTAGAAAATAAATTATTATTATTATTATTATTATATATATTAATATATATATATATATATATATAGATTTATGACTTCCAAACAATTTCTCTTTTGGGATATATGTGGATCTATTACGGTTACCTACTAACATTATTTTCAAAATATATAGGGTGTCGAAAAAGCCCAGAAAGTATCAACGTTTTATAAGTTTGTAATTCAATAAGTTTTATAATGTATCAACCTCAAAATTTTTCAATAATATAACCTAATTTTCATGTTTGAAATGCATTGAAGTGTAACAATAGGTCAAATTTTATATCACAATCATAATAAACTTCACATCTTATAAGGGAAGTTAAAAAATCCAAACGTATATATTAAAAATGCTATGGGGCTATAACTCACATTATTCTGATTCAAATTCGCATGAATAGGTATAGAATCTCAAGAAATCAGAACAGGTGGTCCGTTAATGTGTGGTTGGAATGCTGGGATCATATTCAGTTGGACTCTATTTTTTTTAGGGACCTTCAAAGGGTATGATATTTCTGGATTTATAAAAAGAAGTTCCTTTTAAAAATCAGGACAACCATATGGCTTCAATTGGGTGTAGCTCCGCCTCATAATCATTGCGAGGTTGGGCACTATTTAAATTCCAATATTCTAAACAGATGGATTGGAAGAAATAGATTTCTCAAAATATGCCTCGCAGATCTCCGGACTTATTCCACCAGATTTTTTTTAATGGGGATACAAAAAAGGAATTGTTCACAATACCCCTCCGATAATGTCACATGATATGAAAAGACTCGTGAAGAACACTTTTGAAACAGAAAGCCCGCAATGTTGTACAGCGTTAGCAGCGGTTTTCTAAAAAAGAATATGTAAGTGTCTGGAAATAGACGGTCGAAATTTCGAACATCTGTTAGAAATATTCTGCTTTTGTTTTATGTTAATAATGTTATGTGAATATCATTATTTCTGTTGCAGTTGGATTAAAAAATACTTTCAAAGTTACTGAATATTAAAAGATATTCTTCATTATTATCCGTATCATTGTTAATTATCTGACATTTCTAAAGACAATAGACTACTGGATTCCATAGAACATTCATTTAAAAATTACCAAATGATGCAAAAATAGTACCTATATTGTTTTATAAGGAGCAAAAGTGACACTTTTTGTGGCGAGTTTAAATGTTAGTTGGCCCCACTGCGTTCAGCAGACAATTTCAGACGAGCCACAAAAAGTGCTTTTCTCCGAATAAAACATGCGATTTTTTCTCAAAACGATAGAATTAAGATAATATTTAAAAAAAGGATTGGATGTAAAAAAAACGTTAAACTAGATTGCTTTGCTTACTGGATTTGTAGATGTCAAGGCAACACAAATTTAACAATTCAGCAAAATGATTGTCAGAAACATTTAAAGTCACTTATCTATGCTTTATAGGACTGTGCGTTTTTAGTAAGTACCAGAGTAGGTATTAAGAAATAACTTGTAGTAAAACATATACAATTTTTCTTATAGATTACATTATGTTGGATTCGAAACCATAGTAAAACCGAAGAGTTCCATGCAATCAACCATATAGAAATTTGAGTGACTTAACATTTATATTTAGAGATCAACTTATTTATATTAGGAACTAGTATAATAGAATCAATATTATTTTGGGACTCAGCAATGCAATTATCACAAACAGAAACTCCTTCCTTATACGAAGTGCATTCTTCATCCCAACAGTCCTTGCAATACATGCATCAATCCATTCCACAGTATGTGGCTCAGTATATATATATATATATATATATATATATATATATATATATATATATATATATATATATATATATATATATATATATCCTCACATAAAGGATAAAATATCTTGAGTCCATTTGCTTGCAATGGATTAGAAAGTCTGAGTTGGCTTAAATAGTCTGATTGAAGACACAGCAGTGTTCAGTTCAAGTCGAAAACTCACTAATACTCATGGCACTTCTTGCATCAGCTTTATTTGCACCTTCCGTGCTCAATGAGTATTTTGGCTCTAGAGATTTTTTCCTCGGTAACCAGAGCAAGTTCAGGTTTTTTTCTTATATAATTTTGAGGCATAGTGATGAAAGACTGAAACATAAAATAAAACTCTGTAAGTAAACCCCACTTCTACAAAAAATACTTTACGATAATAAATAACATACAAGGGGCAAGTGTACGAATACTGAATTGCAAATAAATATCCATAAAGTAAATTGAAATCAAATATAACCTCATAAATGTAGCATAAATATTTTCTTATTCAGAGAAAAAATTACTTACCGTTGTTAGATCGATAACGCTACAGTGTTTTCCATCAAACTAGAAACTATGCATAAACACACCCCACAAACAAACTCCTCTCCCCCGCTCCCTGTTCTAAAGATACATGCATTGCGCTCACTTACGTATTACGGCATTAAGTTGATCCGAAAGACTCTAAGGTTAAACTGCAATCTAAAAAACGAAAATTCCACATCGAACAAAAAATTAAACAAATTATTGAATAAACCCTTAATGAATTGCTAGCAATATTTAAGAATTAGGAGGAAATGAACCAATAGAATGTGTATGAAAAAAGTATACCTACTTGAATTAGAGGAAATAGAAAATGAGGTTATTTTTGTGAAAATACCGAAAGTGAACCTATTATAAAGAATTACAAAATAATGAAAAATGTTTAAATAGCTTCTAGAGCAGATTATTACTTCAGGACTAATAATGGTGATAAAAATAAAATTTTCATTATATAAATTTAAGGAACAATCGTACACATTTCGAATAGTTTCTGATAATTTTCATTCTCACATTATCCGAAATACTTAATATATTAATATTCAAGCATATGCAACGATAATTTCTGGGATAAATGTATCAAGGAATTTGATCGTAGTTTGATTATATAAACTCATGTTGTTAGGATAAAACTCATCTATTTTCTATAAATTTGATGAAAGGTTATAGAACAATCAAGAAATTTTGATTCCATACGAAGTCCTACAACTCTATATATCAAGAATGAAGAAGTTATGCAGTTGCCTACTTTACCTACTCTTGTCCCATTTGATCAATGAGCCATTAATGAGAGTAATGATGTATTGTACTTTCGAGTCCAATATCTTGATGTATATCTTTATTGACAACGTATCTATAATATAAAGGTTCACAATCTTACTATATGATTTTCTTTTTTGTACTTCGTCAGCAAATTATTAGATTGCAAGGCAAAAAACGATTACCTACTTGAATACACGAATATATTATCACCACGAGACTACTACAATAGATCTAAAATATTTGTTGACGAATGATCAGTTTATTAACTATGAGAGACAGTCGCCATAGTAAATCCAGTTACCATTTCCACATGAAATCATTTAATATCCTACGAAATATGTCTTCAAGAAAGTCGAATCCAAACAACATGTAATGCAGAGGTTTTATTAATCCCACAAAAAAGGCGATAAACTCAAGATCGATAACTACCGCCCTATAAGCCTTTCTTCAACCCCCATTAATGAAAATCATAGCAAATCGGACTTATTTGATCGGAAATTTCATGAATACCTACCACCAGTGCAAGCTGTTATTCATCAGGGCTACAGCAGTACCTACCTACTGTGTATATACCAACAATACACATAGTAATAGAATAATCACAACACAATGTTCCTCTGTATCTAGGTTTCGTCGACTACAAAAGAGCGTTAGACTCAATAGAGTTTTTAGAGCCATGAACAATGCAAGAGTAGATTCGAGTCACAAAAAGCTACCAGACAATATATACCAACATTCAACCTAGCATAACAACAGATCTCAGAACTAACAAATTACCGGCGGAAAGAGGAATACGACAGGAAGATACGAAATCCCCCAAAATGTACACCCTTACCCTTGAAAACGTATTCAAGTCACTAAACTGGAACAATGGATTATTAATATCGATGGTCGATATCTCAGCTAATTGCGAATCACTGATGACATCGAACTCATTAGTGACAAAATGCAACAACTACAAGAGTTGTTGATGCCCAAATCAAAATATGAAGAATTTAGATTATACATGAACATGTCAACACCCAATATCAGAACAAAAGACCCAACAATAAAACGCTAGGGCAATTTTTCTGTTAAGACAGTAGAATAATAGACTTAGAACAGAACATCAAGCTGGGTACAACTAATCAAACAGCAGAAACCAGAAGGCGTATCCGAATGGTCTTCAGCAGCAGCACGAAAACTGAAGGATGTACTGAGTTATCACCGTATGTCTATTCAGCTAAATAGAAGGTTCGATTTTTGGGCGACCTCCATGATTTTGTATTCAATGAAAATTTATAATGACAAAAAATATATCCACCCAGAATGTCATAGAACAATCCAGGCGATGAGTCGGTCTTAGAGGCCACATAGCAATCGAAAAAATACAACGGAGGAACAAAATAGAAGATATCGTAAATTACATAGCAAAATTCAAATAGGATTAGGCTGGCCATGTGGAATGACATGACAACTAAAAATGGACAAAACAACTGGTATAATGGAGACCTAGGTTGCACAAAAGAAGCGTAGGCAGACCATAAAAACGATGGATGGATTACCTTAGATGTACAGAAGGAAGAAGTTAGTTCCATCTAGTCCAGTATAAAGAAGAGGAGAAGCCTATATCCAGGAGTGGACAGTAAAAGGTTGCTTACAGAAGGAAGAGAAAATTAAAGCGACTACCACATATTTTAATCTATTGGACTACAGAGTATGCAAAAGGAAATCTTAATATTTATTGGACCTACGGAATTTTGAATTCAATTATTGCTTCATTTTCAATAACCTTCAAATACTTTATTAATAATAACTTTCAGTGGCAATCACATTAACGTGAAGAGAAACTCCTTCACTAAAATTGCGAAAAATCCTGATCAGAATGATTAATTGGTTTTATGAATTTATTATTACTCACGGAGTTATAGCAATGAGTCTGGAACAATTGACTACAATTTCCGTTACAGATTATTTCTTACTTAAAAGTATATCGAATAACTTATTGTATTAATCGGTGTATTCAACGAGTGTCTCATTTCGATCAATTTTAATCATTTTCAAGAAATTACAGAGCTACTCACTTGTACCATCCAATTCCAATAGCTATCAACCCCACGGTAGCCGCTGCACTGATTCCTGCCACGATGGCAATTATATAGACCCCCATAGCGTCATTTTTTCCTGTATTTGATTGTACGACTACATCTGCTCCTAGGCCACTTGTAGGGTCGTGTCTGAAATGTTTTCTTGTTGAAGTTTGTATTTCAAAGTTGGTATTATCTCTTCTGAAGGGTATCTCTATAGTCTTTGGAAGATTGGTCCCGTCACTAACGTTAGGATGAATTGGTTTGACAATTGCTTGTGAAATGGATTCTGAAACTGGTTGTGATTCTGGTACTGAAACTGGAAAGAAGTGTGTGAATGGAAAAACTAATAGAAACATTTTTAGTTGCTGGTTCATGAATAGTATCAGAATATTGACGTAAGATTACTTCATTTAAGTTTCAAAATTACGAATATAAATACCTACAAATAACTATCAAAAAGTTTTTCATCATATGCTACACATACAGTAGTTCATTTCATGTTTTATATCAGAATGCAATAGCATACTGTAGCTATCACTAATAGATACATAACCTTCTAATTTATATTCGTTTAGCCAATCCGTGATACGACGTACAAAATCTAATATGCTATCGAAAGAATTTGTACAAGAGAATTGATACATCTACTCTCTGTCTAAGATTCTGACTTACATCAATCTCATCGCTTTAGCTAGGAAAATACACATTCACATAATGTTATGTAAGAATAAATGCTACGTTATTGGGTTGCTGCCCCATATCCAGACATAGCTCTTTGCAATTAAAACTGATTCAATTGAATTATTGTTACCTGATTTATTTCTCTCAAAAATCTAGCAACAATTGAAAGTAAAAAATATACATAAAACCCCATAGAAATTCTCTTTTCCCGGCAGGTTTGCAAGGTACAATTTTTAGGAGTAATTTTCCTTCATCATGTACCCTAATTAATTATATATGAAAAGGTAGTAAATTTTTGAGTTTAGTCTCGGTTTCTAGCATTCTGGGTTCTAAATCCAGGCTAGGTTGTTCTGCCATGATTTTTTCGGAGAGGTTACCCTATTGCATAAGAAAGTCATGCTTGCTAATTTAGGAAGCCAAATTCTGTGCTAGTAATCATTCTCTGCGAACTTCACTTTACCTCCTTCCTTCCATAAATTATGCCTCAGCTATCCTCAATGCACTTGGTCATACAAGTATACCCCTTAATGTGGCTGAAGGAGTTCCTTCCCATAACTCAAGCAGTCCGCCTCCATATATACTTGCGGGTGGAATTAAACAGGTGGCGTTTCCTTTTTTTCAAACAAATATCGACCACCCTAAAATCTACCAATTTCTGATTAGGCAGCCCCTCATATCTCCGTTTTTGGAAGAAAATGATCTAATTTTTGATGTATAACTACTGAGGGTACCTCCAAAACATCGTACCTTTTCACACCTGGCAGCACTTTTTCTTTCGGAAAAAGATGTCCCGAAATTAGACGTCAATATTTCAACCACGTATTCTACTTCCAAAAATAGAGATAAAGTTTATGTAAACTAGGGTCCTCAACTTCTTCGTTTTTGAGATGCAGGGAGTTAAAGGTGAAGACCTGGTGGTGGTTTTTTGTAAATATTTTCGAAACCTGTAAAGGTAATTGGATACAATTTGATGCAGTTACGAAACTTTTTACGCTCTATTCAAGGTACTCAGGAGTGGGTAGTGCAGGGGGGAATTGGTAAAAAAATTTTGTCCCAAATTTTTTGTTGGTTAATTTTTTGTAATTTTGACTTCAAAATTTGAAAATATGAAGCTTTTTGTACAAATAAGGTATTCTTCTCATACTTCGATAGGAAGCAGCATTTTCGAGAAAAATGCATTTGAATATTTCTTCACGAAGTGATTTTTCGGTTTTCAATGTGCAAATCGAGGAGAAAATAATCAGTAGACCTGAAAACAAATGACGTTTCGTGAGTTGCTTGGTGAAGAAGAATTAGCTGTCAATTATTAATCGCCAGGTTTTTAATTGTGCAGCATATTGCCGAAAAAAATCTATTTAGTAGTAATGCAGATGTTTTCAAATAGAGAATTAGCAGATATCCACTTTGTACGTAGTTTATGCAATGGCAGAGCACGAAGGTGCGCCAGCTCATTATGGTGTGAATATTAGGAATTGGCTAGACGCGATTTCCTGGTAAATGGATTAGAAAAGGTGGTCCTATTCCGTGGGCACCCCGATCGCCGGATTTAAATCCACTAGACTACTGTTTTTGGGGCCGTATATAAGATATAGTATTCGCAATAGAAGTAGACAACGAGGAAGAGTTGTAAAAGAATACGTTTGGCAAGGAATCAAATACGGCTAAACCATTTTGATGTTACGCAAGCTTCACATGTGATTACCCGTAGAGCCCAAATATGCCCTCATGAGCAGGACAACCTTTTCGAGCATCTTATCTTGAAGTTAGAATAAGTCAT
>JARQZK010001540.1:167500-187500 GCA_030704885.1 Cynegetis impunctata | reverse complement strand
ATAGATAGATAGATAGATAGATAGATAGATAGATGATAGATAGATAGATAGATAGATAGATAGATAGATAGATAGATAGATAGATAGATAAGATAGATAGATCGATAGATAGATAGATAGATAGATAGATAGATAGATAGATAGATAGATAGATGATAGATAGATAGATAGATAGATAGATAGATAGATAGATAGATAGATAGATAGATAGATAGATAAGATAGATAGATAGATAGATAGATAGATAGATAGATAGATAGATAGATAGATAGATAGATAGATAGATAGGATAGATAGATAGATAGATAGATAGATAGATAGATAGATAGATAGATAAGATAGATAGATAGATAGATAGATAAGATAGATAGATAGAAGATAGATAGATAGATAGATAGATAGATAAGATAGATAGATAGATAGATAGATAGGTGATATGATAGATAGATAGATAGATAGATAGATAGAATAGATAGATAGATAGATAGATAGATAGATAGATAGATAGATAGATAGATAGATAGATAGATAGATAGATAGATAATGATAGATAGATAGATAGATAGATAGATAGATAGATAGATAGATAGATAGATAGATAGATAGATAGATAGATAGATAGATAGATAGATAGATAGATAGATAGATAGCATAGATAGCTGAGGAAAATTTTCAGACCCACCAAAAACCAGGATACGCGGAGCTACCAAATCAAAACAAATGCAGAACTAAAACAAATATACAATCAGCCAGAACTTATCAACCTCATAAAGACACAAAGGTTGAGATGAGCAGGGCACGTACGAAGACAGCCAGAGGATAGAATGGTCCGCTCAGTATGGGATAGAGCACCAGAAGAAAGACGACCATTTAGAAGGCCGAGATTAAGGTGGCGTGATAATATAACATCGGACCTCCGGAAAATGGACATCGGGAATGGTCTAGAAGTTATGGAAGACCGAGACAGATGGAGGCAAATTGTTGCATCAGCCAAGGCCGATTAGATTAGGGTCTGTAGCGCTACGGAGAAATTGATGCAGACAACCGTCTGCAGACATATGAATATGTCATCGTTCATAATATATAGGCAGCTCAAATTTTTCATTGAATCATGATATTGTCGAGTAATTTTGTTGATTGCGTGGCAGATAATAGCTATATTCCGAGCAGAAGCATCAACTTTATCACCAACCAAACATTTTCAACTGATACGAGACGATATAGATACCTATGTTAATATTGGAATATTGAATTTCCTATGTTTACTATCAAAAAATATCATCAATATATTCAGCGAACCGGTTTCAGACATACGTGCATCTTCAGCGCATATATTAAACTGATCCTGTTAAGCTACAGCAGATATAATAAACTAGATGAGTCAGTTTATTACAAGCGCTGAAGATATACGTGTGACTAAAACAGGTCTACTGAATGTATTTGTAATTGCAATATATTTCTATGATAAACTTAATACATTTTCCAATATTCCATTATGATCAACTATCTCAATAGTCGACAACTAATCAATCCAACAAGTACCTATGTATATAATAAATTCAACAACTGTTTCTCTGTCTGAACGCGTCGATATAAAAGTGGAAATTTTGCAAAAAGCTTCGAATTTCGAGAAGGAACCGATGCCTCATTATTAATCCTTTTAGTTGAGGAGTATTGTTAAAGAGTCAGTCATTCGTATGATTCACTCATGCAATATAACACTTGTTCAGTTTAACTCAATAACTTACTTGGTTTACTTTGCGTCTCATAGTATCTCGGATCAGGAGGAACGAACGCAAAGTTTCCTTGTTCGTCAATCATCAGGCCTTGCTCGTCGAAATTCGCTAGCGTGGAAGTTTCTTCATTGTATACATTTTTCAGATGGTCAACAATTTTCTTGCGGCTACTTTTTTGTAATTTTCTTAGAATTCGTTCGGTGTTTCTCTCTATCTCATCGTTGAACCATTTATGTTCCATTCGGTCATTCTCTAAAAGAAAGACTAAATTTATGAACAAGTTTCAATCAATTTGAATATCCTGTAAAATTTTATTCAAAAAAATGTTTTTTAAAATAAAATACGTGTTTAATTATCTATTCTGACGACAATAATATATATATATATATATATATATATATATATATATATATATATATATATATATATATATATATATATATATATATATAGGGTATCGAACAAATATGGATATCTATGAAAATACAAAAATTAACGCTTTTAGGAGGTGTTATATATAGAACTGATTCTTGCAGGATATACAATTTCGTTGAATATTGTGACGATACTCTTTCGCACATAGTTCCGCTTTTTGATCATATTGTGATAACTGGGAATATAAACGTGAATCAGCTTGTAGGAATTTCAATAAGCAGCTGTTTTTAATCTTACGATTTCGTTCAATTGGTAGCGGAACCTACCCGTATAACTAATACGTCGCAAACATTACTTGATGTAATATATACAAATGAAAATGAACTTGTTAAGCACTCGGGTGTTTTGAATCATAAATTATCTGACCATAGAGCAGTTTACTGTAAATTTGGTTTGAACATTAATTATAAGACTCAATTTTTGAAAATCTATAGAGATTATAGGAATTTTTCACTTGTCAGTTTTGATGTGGATCTCAAAAACATATCATGGGTTAACATACTTTTTGAAAATTTTGAAAATAGCAAAATTGAATTCTTTAATAGTATACTAGTTTCTTTGTTTGATAAACATGCACCATATGTGGAATCAATAATTACCAAGCCCCCTACACCTTGGCTCACCCTTACAATACGGGATATGATGAAATTTAGAGATGCTGCTTCAACCAAATATAAGAAGTCTAAAAATGTTGTTGATTATAAATATTATAAAGATCTCCAGAATTTCTTTACTGGTGCAGTCCTGATGGATATTACAGTTATCGATCTGAGTTGTCCATAAACCAATAATAGAGATCCTCAGGAAATAAGGGACCCCAAAGAAATTAATAATTATTTTACATCTGTGTTTAGTCCTATAAATTGTTATCCTGAGATATCTCTGTAGTATCAGTCAAATATCTTTAACACCAATATTCGTTTCTGTTTTGAGTTGGCTACTATTGATGAAATTAAAACTTTGGTACTTGATTTGAAATCGGACTCTGTTGAAAGTGACACTGTTTCTGTAAAGATGTTACAACTTTCCCCTCCTGTTACTGCTCCATATATAACTCATGTATATACATGTATATATATATATATATATATATATATATATATATATATATATATATATATATATATATATATATATTATATATATATATATATATATATATATATATATATATATATATAAAAATATATATATATATATATATATATATATATATAAATATCTATATATATATATATATATATATATATATAATAATATTATTATATATATATATATATATATATATATATGTATACATATATATATATATATATATATATATAATATATATATATATATATAATATATATATATATATATATACATATATATATATATATATATATACATATATATATATATTATATATATATATATATATATATATATATATATATATATTATGTATATATATATATATATTATATATAAATTATATATATATATATATACATATATATAATATATATCATATATATAATATATATTATTATATATATATATATAATAATATATATAATATATATATATATATATATATATATATATATATAATATATTATATATATATATATATATATATTATATATATATATATATATATATATATATATATATCATTATATATATATATATATATACATATATATATATATATATATATATATATATATATATATACAGTGGCTCTAAAATTCTTTCGGGTAGGCGGAGCCCCCAAAAATTTATTAGTTAGACTGGACGATCGACATTTGCATCTTTCTAAAGACACTCTAGCTCTGATAATGGTATTTAAAGCAATATTAAAAATCTTTATGAAATAGAGAATTAAATACATACAGAATGTTAATGTTTCATATAGTAATACAGTACTAGTCTAGTACTGTATTACTATATTAATATTGTTCTGTATCAGTTATTTGCAAATACTTAAATATTTTTACATTTATTATTTTATAATACTTAAATATTTTCTAAGCATTAACTTTGAGATATTGTTTTTATTCAATGGACATAATCAAAGTAAGCTTAAATTAGCTATTTCACTTATTAATCGAAGTGGTATTACTGTGCGACAGCAATATTTTATGTTTTATTAATTTTAGGATAGTTTAGTATTTGTCTTTTCAGAGCTATATATTCACTGCTCTGTGAAAGCATAATGATTACTGTAAATTGAATTTGCTTTTTACGGAAATGCCCTGCGTGTTTATAATTTGTTTCGTTTTCAAAACCCAAAAATCATCTGCCATCTAAAATTTGGAAAATTTACCGGAGCAAGACCCCCGATATGAGGCCCCTCCCAATATTCTTTATGAGTCGGCGCCACTGTATGTGTATATTTATATACAGTGTGGAAAAAAGTATGGAGTTACCCTAATTATTTGGTTGCCTTCAGGTTTTATGGAAAACGCTCGAACAGGTCGATTTAGTTTTTCTGTTTCCTACATTTTGACCAAATTATTTTGTTCTTTCAATGTCATCTGTCAAAATTATGACATCGACATTTTTCTTAAATGACAGTATATACTATATAGCATGAGATACATCATTTGAAAGCTCTTGCTTCACTCAGTATGTTCCTAGATTTTTATGCGATTCTGTAGCTTCGTTTCAAAATGGCGGCGGTAAAATTGTGAAAATTATTTTTAATTGACTCCCAGTAAGAGAATAACTCTTTCTCGATTTATCAGAAAAAAACAATCAGTCTTCATACTACGACAGTACTAAGGCTTTATCATTCAATTCCTGTCCTTACATCAAGTTTCTTGGCCTGAGCTTGTTTTTTAATTCCATGGAGAAAAACGAAATTCGATATCTCAATGGCATTGCAATAGAAGTTTTGGACGACCGCCATTTTAAAACGGAGCTGCAGAATCGCATAAATTTGGGAACATATTAAGGGAAGCAAGAGCTTTCAAACCATGTATCGCATGCTATATACTGTCATTTGAGAAAAATGTCGATGACGTCATATTTTTGACAGATGTCATTACAAGAATAAAATAATTTGGTCAAATTGTAGGAAACAGAAAAACTAAATCGACCTGTTCGAGCGTTTTCCATAAAACCTGAAGGCTACCCAAATTATTAGGGTAAGTCCATACTTTTTTCTGCACTGTATATATATATATATATATATATATATATATATATATATATATACATATATACAGGGTGTTCGGCATGCATCAAAATTTTTTGGGATATTGTTGGAGTTATTTGCTACCTTTTCACTCATCGACCCTGGGTCCCAAGGCTCACGATTAATAATATATAATTTTTCCAATTTTTTTTCCATACTATCGAAAATCCCGCCGTGAAAAGTTCGGGAGAAATTTGTAACTAGGGAACAGTTAGGTTTTAAAATATTATTATTAGTTTAACTTTTGTTCAAATGAACGATCATAAAAATAAGACGATTTCCCTCCTTCTGAAGGAATATCGGTAATTTGAATCAGAAATGTTTTTTTATCAATGTGTGGCATACCGTAAGAAGTTTTGAAGTGTTCTTAATAAAAAGAAATTCTCAATTGTTCTCACTTTTTTCAACATTGAATTTATAAATAGATTTATTTTCACAAAATCACTAATTTTGTGGAATAGAAATCTTCGTATGTCCCTTTGGTTCTATTAACTTTTTGAACGAGCATACATTACAGAATATTTAATAAAAAATGGTTTTGTGACAGGCATTAGTGAAAAAGTTACGAGGGTATAAAGGTGGGATTTTGGGTCATTTGAGAAAAATATTCAAAAAAATTATATACCTATCCTCAACCGTTATATATATATATATATATATATATATATATATATATATATATATATATATATAGAGTGTTCCATCTCAGACGAGCCACCCCGTATATTTCTTAACCCATAGTGAGTGGAAAAATTTCCCGAAAAACGTCAAATGATTTTGTTTGGAGGACATCTTTTGACGTATATTTGAGGCTTGAACGAGCAACTCCCTAATAGGGAGCGCTTCAACCCCTCAAAATGGAATAGGGGAGAGGTGTTGAGTGATACGTCATTTGAAAGGTATTGGAAGCCTCTTTACGACGGTGTATGGAAAACGTAAATTTGACTAATCGTTTTATTGAGCCTTTTTTACAAACTCAAACAATCTTCAAAAAATCACATTTGTAAAAAAATTGAATTGTTTTCACATGCTTACAATGAAAACAATCAAATCTGCGTATTTAAATCTAATGTTCAAATTGTCCTCCATTGACTTCCATACAATAATACATTCTCTCAAACTAATAAATAAAAAACATCAAAACATTTCCTAATGTTGCCTTCATTTTTTGTTCTTAGAAGGTGTTAATCTGATTTTAACGTATCTTCGCGATTATTTCATGATTGAAATCAATCTGTTGAGTTACTACTTTGCTGATTTGTTTAAAATTTCGAAAAATATGGTGTACACATTGCAAGAACGTGTTGAGCTGGTACGCCTTTATTACCAAAATCAAAATTGTGCCCGAGCGGCTGCAAGGATATTTAACGAAAACCATCCTGAACGTAGCGTTCGCCATGAGTACCTACGTAATAGAATTGATTTCAAAATTTGTGGAGACGGGTTCAGTAATTAATAAAAAAAGGGCACCCATTGGAATTGTGAATGATAAAGGTGCAGCTGTGGCGGTATTGGGACATGTCCAACTTATGCCAAACACGCAATCTGTACAACTTTCTGCAGCTTTCGGTATTAGCCAATCTAACGTTTTCAGAATTTTACATAAACACAAGTTCCTTCCGTACAAAATTAAATTAATTCATGAATTAAATGATGATGTTTGGGATCAAAAGCAAGAGTTTTACGAAATAATGGTCGAGGGTATCAACAATAACCCAAATTTCTTGTACAACGTTGGCTTTTCTGACGAATGCACTTTTTTACTTAATGGAGAGGTTCACCGGCATGGCTGTAGAATTTGGAGCGATACAAATTCTCATGTATTTCGAGAAGCTCACACTCAACATCGGGAAAGGCTAAACGTTTGGGTAGGAATTTTGGGAGACCACCTAATTGGACCTCTGTTTATTCCTGGTAATTTAAATGGCGAAATTTATCTTGAAATGCTGGAAAATTCGATTGATCCGTTAATAACTGAACAATTAGAAAACGATCCTCTACTATTTGAACAACAATTGCATTTCCAACAAGACGGAGCTCCTCCTCACTACGCCGCACCATATCATATATATATATACTTATATATATATATATATATATATATATATATATATATATATATATATATATATATATATATATATATATATATATATATATATATATATATATATATATATATATATATATATATATATATATAAATTGATACTATATTAATATTATATCATATATATACTATATTTTATATACTATATATTAATATAGTAATTTCAAATAATATAGGTACATGTAGGTAAGTATTCATTAGGTACGGAAATGTGAGAAAACATCGGATTTAGATTTTTATGCAAGAGTAGAATTGCGAATTCAAAGTCTCCCAAAAAAGTATTGTAATGCTTTAATAATTTAACTTAAATTATAATACAAATAATTATGAATAGATATATTTATTGTATTGTTTTTAAACTGTGAAAGTAATAATAAATAATTATATTTATTTCGCCAAATGTATATTCTTATGTAAGCTTTATTCATATTATGTAAGTATTGTATAGTTTAAAGACATGCCTTACCTTACTTTAAGAGTAGTACATGATTGAGATATTCCCTGCTCAAAACAATGTTTTTTGATAATTCTTTGCTGTGAAAATAATCAAGGATCTAACACGGTAGGTACTCCATAGTTCTCAATGTTACTAACCATACGGAAAAAGTTGATATAACGAGGATGATAGAGAACAAATCATAAAGTTGGAATTTTATGGATAGAAAATTGATATGATCGTAGACGAAGATATCAAAATTTAGAGGCGGCAAAAATTGAATAGCCTACGGGCGGCAAATCTGTAAATACGCATATAGATATATAGTACCTTATCTGTGCAGCCAATACCTCAATTTGCAATACCTCGGTCGTTGGATTGGAAGAAGAGGTCCTATGGAGTGGCCTGCCCGATCTCCTGACCTGAACTCTCTGAACTTCTTCTTTTGGGGACATCTTAAGTCCAAGAGTTTCGTGACTCAGTCTAAAAATTTGTACAAACTTCGCCAACGAATTGTAAATGAGTGTCGTCAAATAACTCCAATTAAGCTGAACTATGTTAGAGACGGTTTTCAGTCTAGATTGTATTATTTTATGGAAGTCAATGGAGGACAATTTGAACATTTGATTTAAACACGCAGATTTTTTTATTGTAAGCATGATAAAACAATTAAATTTTTTTATGAATGTGATTTTTTGAAGATTGTTTAAGTTTGTAAAAAAGGTTCAATAAAAACGGTTCATCAAATTTACGTTTTTTATACACCGTTGTAAAGAGGCTTCCAATACCTCCCAAATTACGTATCACTCAACACCTCTCCCCTATTCCATTTTGAGGGGTTGAAGCGCCCCCTATGAAGGGGTTGCTTGTTCAAGCCTCAAATATACGTCAAAAGATGTCCCCCAAAGAGAGTCATTTGACGTTTTTCGGGAAATTTTTTCACTCACTATGGGATAAGAAGTATACGGGGTGGCTGGTCTGAGATGGAACACCCTGTATATATATATATATATATATATATATATATATATATATATATATATATATATATACATTACATAAAGTGAACAAGGAAAATTCTTTAATAATTTAAAAATTATCAAACAACTTTCCAAGGGAGCTGGTTATACGTATTTCACAAAATCTGCATTCACAATCCAACGGTGAATTATAGAAATTGTCACCCCGACTCAAAATCTGCAAGGAGCGCGCTCTCGTGAGTATATCCAAAGGTTTTAAATCACTTAGTTAGTGTGCCTTGGAATCATCTTTGAACAATAATCACATCAACCCCGGAGCTAGTTTCATTAGACGATATGGAATTCCCATTCGTGCTTCAAGGGAGAAAATTCGACATCTGCGCCACAAACGATGGAAACACTAAACAGTCTGTTTCGCTCAACAACAAGCTCACCAGTCCATCAACCGAGTGGACAATGACATATACCCACCTGATAGTTTCTAAGAAGAGTACTAATGACATGCATACGAATCATAGCGCGATCCTCTCATTTCAGTTCAAACGGTATACCAAATGAGAAAGAATTTGTGCACATAGAAAATTCTATAATAAAACATGAATATAATCGATATACTTATATAATTCCATCAGTGGCGGCTCGTGAGGTGTTGGTTTAAGGAGGCTACAAGAGGTGTTAAAAAATACACCATAGGACAAAATTTTTAAGATTTCAAGGTCAACCGCCTTATAATTTAAAGAAAATCGAAGTAAAACAAGCACCCTAAAATATCAAATAGGTACCTATTCGAGGAATTAATCAATTGCTGCCCAGCAAAAACCAACGGGGAGGTGAGACTTTTTTCTTGCCAGAAATAAAATAGGCCCCTCCCAAAAATAGATTGAAATAAAATTCTTGTCATAAAAGTCAAACAAAACTTAATAAAATAACAACAAAAGAAAATAATAAAATATACATTCAGACCTAAACAAAAAAATTTAAATTAATTCTTTGGTATAGACATCTTTTTTTTTATAATTCCGGTAATCATGGACAATACAACAGACTGCCCTCATTTTCTTGAAATTTCGGATTAAAGCCTATTTTGGCCTGAAAAAGCCGAATATGAAGTCAGATTTTGTCGCTGCGTCATATTTTTTTTTCAAAAACTTGAGCTGACCTGATTTTTTCTAACCTTACTAACCTAACCTCCGAGTTCATAAAAGTATAAAATTCATGAAATAGATTAATTTTATTATCAAAAAGACCATGTTTTTATTATATCTATAAAAAAATAGAAGTCTATACCAAAGAATTTATTCAAATTTTTTTGTTCAGGTCTAAA
Organism: Cynegetis impunctata; assembly: GCA_030704885.1. NCBI lineage: Eukaryota > Metazoa > Arthropoda > Insecta > Coleoptera > Coccinellidae > Cynegetis > Cynegetis impunctata. The sequence goes on along the minus strand of JARQZK010001540.1, from coordinate 177,292 downwards.
TGTATATTTTATCATTTTATTTTGTTTTTATTTTAATAAGTTTTGTTTGATTTTTATGACAAGAATTTTGTTTTAATCTATTTTTGGGAGGGGCAAGAAAAAAGTCTCACCTCCCCGTTGGTTCTTGCTGCTGGGCAACAATTGATTAATTCCTCGAATAGGTACCTATTTAATATTTTAGAATGCTTGTTTTACTTTGATATTCTTTAAATTATAAGGCGGTTGACCTTGAAATCCTAACAATACGCCTATGGTGTATTTTTAACACCTCTTGTAGCCTCCTTAAACCAACACCTCACGAGCCGCCACTGATATATATATATATATATATATATATATATATATATATATATATATATATATATATATATATATATATATATATATATATATATTCGGCAGGATCTTCATTTTAAGTAATTGGAGGAATTTGATTTCGTTGCTTCTTGATTGCAGATCTATTTAACCCTGAATATTATAAGTTCCTTGAATATATATTAAAAACCAAATTTTTGTTGCCCAATTTCAATATAGAGCATCAACGTACTTGCATAAATTTGAAACTTCGTGGAAAGGTGTTTCTTTTGGTGATTATATATTAATATTATTCAAATTGAAATTGCAAATTGACACTGAATGCAATGGACTCAAAATAAATGGTAAAGCGAAATTAATTCTACAGCAATATCTAGATAAGGTGAATTACGCAATAACAAAATAACTAGTGAAAATATAGAAAATATTTTGTAACTGAAATTGATCAGGTAATAATACCAGTTCAACCTTTCTCCATGTAAAGTGCAACATTTCATGAATGCTCTTTGCTTTGCAAATTATTTGAGCCTATTTTCAGCGCACCAGCTTCAACCACTACAAATAACGTTGAGAATTAATGCAGAGTTAACTAGAATTCCTCCAGGGAATACGATAATTTAACTATAAATATATATATATATATATATATATATATATATATATATATATATATATATATATATATATATAATATATAATATATATATATATATATATATATATATATATATATATATATATATATATATATATATATATATATATATATATGTATATATATACAGAGTGGCCTACCCCATTCGCCTCGGTGTTTCTATGAGAAATGAAAAGAGTGGGGAAAAAAAATTTAGCACAGTCATATGTAGGTCCATGAGGAGCATATTCCAAAATTATTTTGAAATATACAGGGTCACGCGAAAAAAAAGGTACATATCAAAATTTTCCTATGGAACACCCTATATTTTTTATATTTTATATACTATAGACCAAATAAAGGTAAGTTATTGTTATATTCCCTATACCTAAAATTGACCGTTTCTGAGTAATTTTGATAAATTAAAAAATGCAGACCATAATTAAACAATTGTATGCACCCTGTAACATGTAACGAGCTGCTCGCTACTGAATTCACTGCTTAGCTAAAAGGTTAAAGTTAACTTCCACATAAAAATTTCATTTCATTATTGTACAGAGAGGTGAAAAAAATTGCATCAAAATTTGGGCACATTTTTTATGGAAAAAGTTAAATGGAACATCCTGTATACGATGTCATATTTTGACGCAGAATTAGATTCCCTTTAATAGTATAGGGTTCTCTATACCTTTCTCTTATGATTTTTATGCAAAAGACGTTTTTATATTCTACTTATGAGTAATTTTTTTGTCTTAAAAATGGAACGTACTGTATTGCAATGAAAAACTAAAAACATTTTTGAACTCATTCTATTGAAGAATTAACAATTATTCTTTCAACAAATGCTCAAAGAGGTGCCTATTATTCTCGATGCATAAGCGAACTCTTTCTTGAAATGAGTGCTGAACCCTTAATAATATGCATGTTTTGCGGTATGGAATGAAACGATCTTCTTATTCGAAATTTGAGTTTATACTTGTACCTGCATTTTGGTTGAGATACACCGTATTCGCGAAAATTTAATCTCGTTCTTTCAGGGAATCTACGTGTTACTTAATAAACAGATTTTAAAAATGCTTTTCAATTACAATACAGGATGTTCCATTTTAAGATAAAGAAATTAGTCATAAGTAGAATATAAAAACGTCTTTTGCGTATAAATCATTAAAGATAGGTAAAGGGAACCCTGATATAGTTTTAAAGGAAATCTAATTCTGCGTCAAAATATGTCATCGTATACAGGGTGTTCCATTTACCTTTGAGAAGTTATTCCGTAAAAAATGTGCCCAAATTTTGATGCAATTTTTTTCACCACTATGTACAATGTTGAAATAGAACTTTTATGTGGAAGCTAACCAGTGAATTTAGTAACGAGCAGCTCGTTACATGTTACAGGGTGTAAACAATTGTTTAATTATGGTCTATATTTTTTAATTCATCAAAATTACTCAGAAACGGTCAGTTTTAGGTATAAGGAATATAACAGTAACTCACCTTTATTTGGTCTATAGTCTCCAAAAACATAAAAAAATATAGGGTGTTCCATAAGAAAAAATATAACTTTGATATGTAGATATCTTTTTTTGCGTCACCCTGTATATTTCAAAATAATTTTGGAATAAGCTCCTCATGGACCTACACTCTTTTCATTTCTCATAGAAACACCGAGGCGAATGGGGTGGGCCACCCTGTATATATATATATATATATATATATATATATATATATATATATATATATATATATATATATATATATATATATATATATATACCACGTTGTGGTGAATAACACCCCCGCTTTGGACTTGTATGTCGAAGAATTTGTCTGTTTCTGAGTAATGTACTGCTTTAAATTTTGGCATAGTATCGTAAGTCCTGCTCTAAGTACATGTAATTTTGTTTTGAAACTTATAATAATTTTAGTTTTACTTCTGATGAAGTTCGCAAAGTTGGAATATAAAGTTCGTAGTACAAATTGACTGGTAATTGGAGAGCCCCTATAGTCGCATATAATATAATATACAATAATATAATTAGTCTCATATAATATAATATACAATAATAAAAAAAAATAATAATAATACTTTATTTCAATTACATCATAATCAAGTCAATACAAAATTTAATATTCCTCTAACGAAATATTGAAATCATATATTCCGTAAGGAGGATTTTGAAGTACCTAAATATGATTTCAGATTTTTCTTCATGATTTTTTTATCCAATCCTCTCCAATGTCTGGGTAATTTTTGTATAGTACAACTCCTAGTGATCTTCTTGAAGTGACTTGTAACCATGATTTTGTAATATACAAGTTGTCTTTTGTCCTGATACTATATGGCTGGTTTTCTGATCTTGTGGTATACAATTCTGAATGTTTAATTATTTCCATCACCAGTACCCGTTTTAAAAAAAAATCACAAAAACGTTGGAAAAGATTATTTATTCCACAAATTAGCCTAAGTGAAAAATGAATTATTCAAATTAGTAGATAAAATTGAATGACGTTTCGGTTAGTATGGTATCTAACCGTCCTCAAATGAATACTGATTATCAAAGTTTGGCTTGATCATTATATTAAGCCACATAGACTTCGAGAGCATCAACAACCTAGAAAAGCAGGTTTTCAAGCTTATTCAATTAAAATTGTTCCACCAAATTCGAACCATTCTTTCGTCTATTGCTTCAAAATTGCGCTCTTTATCGGGTACAAGATTTATTTCTTTTCTACATATTGCTACAAAACTGTGTCCTCAATCGTGTAAACAAGATTTATTTCCTCTCGGGGGGGTCAACCCCCAACCAATTCATACCAAAATCAATCCCATTCAAGATATCATACAAAGCTAGCTATTTGCCTACTTTCAACCCTATTGCTACAAAATTGCGCCCTTTATCGTGTAAACGAGTGTAAAAAACATAAGCTCTTACATATAAACACACATATGTATATATATATATATATATATATATATATATATATATATATATATATATATATATATATATATATATATATATATATATATATATATATATCAGTGGCGGCTCGTGAGGTTTTGGTTTGAGGAGGCTACAAGAGGTGTTAAAAATACACCATAGGCGAAAATTTTTAGGATTTTAAGGTCAACCGCCTTATAATTTAAAGAAAATCAAAGTAAAACAAGCACCCTAAGCTATTAACTTGTTTTCACTTTCGAGTGTCTACCTTGAGACCTACAACTCCTATTTACAATATTCACAAAAACTCTTCTCAGCCAATTAATCAATTCATCTATTCATCAAATTTTTTTTTCTTTCACAAAATAGGTACCTACCTACCTACTTAACGAATTTGTTAACAGCTGGTGAGAGAAAATAAAAAGTTATTATATATTTTTGAAGATTAGCGAGATTCTGCGATCTTTAACGTTAGCAAAATGATCTATAATATCCTCATAAAATTTTTTGTCTTTCGCCAAAAGTTTTACCAATTCCTTTTCAATAGAAAACAAACTAATATTTTTCAAACGATCCTGGCTCATTGAATTTCGTAAATAAGTTTTAATTCTCTTATGAGTGGAAAACGAGCGCTCTACGGAAGCCGATGTCACCGGGATAGAAACAATTAGACATAAGAGTTTATAAACTTGGGGTAAATCTTGATTCAAACCATTATCAAAAAGGTATTTAATAGTCCTCAAATGATTTTCATTTTGCCCCAAAAATTTCATTGTCATTATGAACAACACACAGTTCACATTTTATGGCCACCTTATCAAAAAAAGTGTATTTTTGACATAAATTTTCCAAAAGGTTATCTGGAAAATTAGCCGAAAATCCGGTAAACAAATTTTTATTGAGTAAGTCGAAGAAATGCAGTTCTTTCAAATCAGAGAACCTTATTTCTATTTGACGCCTAATAGTATCCAAAATTTCATAAAATATTTGCTTATAGTGAAGCTCCATAACTGCGAAACTGAATTTCTTTCGTTTTGGGCTAAATTGAGTCGTATCATCAGTAGTTTGAAATACAGAAAATAGTTTTTTAAAATAAACTTCTGCACGAAATTCTGAAATTTTTTTCAAAAGAAACTTGAACCGATTTCGTGAGTAAATTACATCTGAAAACTTGTGCTGTAAGATTTGAAAAACTATTTCTGTTTGTTCAAAAATTAATTTAAAGATGTTTAAAAAATATATAAATTCCTTATCTTGTAAGTAAGATATTAATCCGCGTGCTGTATTTAAAGTTACTTTATCGGTGAAAAATTCCTCACTTTCAACTAGGTATAGAATTAAATCCTCAAATCCTAAGCGGCCCCAAACAGAGACATTTTCACTAGTAAAAAGTAAACACTGCCAACAAAATAATTTATTTTTTACCTGTGATCCGGTTAGGCTCATAATTTCTGATATTAAAACCGCGATTTTGTTGTCTGTTACGCTGCACCAAATTGTTTAATTCAGGGGTAGGTCGCAATGTTTTTATCAAAACTTTATCCTCATAACTTAGTGCACTAAAGTTATGGGATAACAAATATTCCACTAAGTCACCATTGAAATTTTTGAAATTAACTTCAGTAACCAAACTCATTTTAAAACAATACGCGAGCAATATAAGTAAACACGCTGCTGTTTTCGGCGGCCATTAGACACTACGAATTCACTCGATGTCACGCGAAATTCTATAGTTGTGATTGGTCGACATTGTATGTGACTGGACTTTATCGGTGTTGCCATTTACATGTGTTTTGCTTTTCTATTGCAATGAAGTATTCATTCGGAGTATTTGCACCGTTGTTTGCTTTTCTGTGTCAGGCATAATGAACGTTGAGAATATACCTTTCTAAACCTCCGCAGCGTTGCCACATCTTGAAATGAATGAAATGCAGTAAATGTAAATACCTTCTATCGTAATTAATAAATTATATTATATAATTTAGGTTGAAAGGATGGTAGGTGCATAAAATAATATGATTTTGATTAATATGAATATGCTGACTATTCAATATAATATATTAGTGATACACGGAATATTATTGAGGAGGCTTAGCCTCCTTAGCCTCCTTTGACTAGCCGCCCCTGAATTCCATGTAATGTATCTTCATACAGTACATAGATATATATGCATATGTATATAATACATACTCATATGGTTTTCATAATGTAGGAATAATTAGTTGAGATTCACAGAATTTTATGAGATATTCTGTGAAACAATTCGAGAATATGCGTACAATATTGAATATATTCTGAATCATTTATGAAAATTTAGAAATCCTGATGCATCCAAACTCAAAATTATTGATTAAGTAATATAAACCAAATTTTGTGCAATAGTATCTCACATTCGAACAAGGGAAGTCGTCTGACAACTGAAAAATTCATTAGATAAGTTTCCACGGGCTATAGGACCCCTCACTCAGGGTTAACAATGAAATATGGCAAAGATGGGTAATTTTTCTGCGATTACTCGTTGGCGACCAGGTGGTTTTTATGGACCTTAGTACTGTGTAGGCATATACTTACAGATTACTAAGAGTTAATAGTCATGTGGCATATTCCCTTTATTCGAAATTTCGATATATTATTGACTATTGGCTACATTTATACCGAAATACTACGGAAAAATCGTGTTTTTTTCAATGCAAACCTATGTCTTAACGTACTCACCTTCATCGACGTAGTCATCAGCATCTGCATATGGTCTCACTTCAGGAAGTTGTCTGTGGAATTGAGGATAGTTTCGCATTGTACTATCCACTCCTCTAGAATGTTTTCTGAGGAACTGTAAAATTCCATCCAAGGAATTCCTGTGTGTTGTTTCTTTTTCCTCGACTGGAGACGCATAATCATACTCTGGCTCAAGTGGTTTTTTGAGGTTATCTGAATCAGGCTGAAGTGGGGAGATATTATTGTTCCTCCATTTTTTGCTGACCAATGGAACATTATCATAATCCGAGTAGTGTGCGTTTGGTAAGTAATATTTTGACTCTGGAAGGAGAAGAAAGTATTATTATTAATTGAGAAATCTACCCTAAATAATAGATTGATGCACTGAATTATATATTCATATATATATATATATATATATATATATATATATATATATATATATATATATATATATATATATATATATATATATATATATGCATTTTCAATCTAAATAACCAGATATCATCATTCGATTGTGGATGGTTTGAAAGTTATTGCTATTCTGTTATTCCTGAAAATTGCTTAGTGCTATTTGTTGCCAGCTTGCCCTTGAACAGTGTACCTTTCCATGAGTATCAATTTTATGAATAATTGTTGATTTCAGTAGCTAGAAAAAAATTATTTTTACATATGTTGGAATTTAACCTACAATTTGTAATGACGCTAGTACATAACAAATGTACCACAAAAAATAACAAGTATCACGAAAAGTTACTTATCCAATGCAGATTTTTTCCATATGGTATACAATGTGCTTAAAATTGATACTATTTGAAATCTGCACTCTTCAGAGCCACCCTCGTAACAAATAGTTAGCAAATAAATAATGACACCCTTTCTGTGCATGAAGCGATTTGTAGAAAAAACTCATAAACGGCAATAACTTTGAAACCATCAACAATCGGAAACTACATATATATATACATATACAGACTGATTCATTAATATTTGTAAATATTTTAACGGGAAAATTTTGAGCTCAAAATATGAAGATAAAACCCAATTTGCTTATAAAAAATATTTCTCCTTACTGATTTATAGGTTGTTTTATTTAGATTATTAAAAATAAATTTTGTTCATTACTTTAATGCTGCTTGACATTTCTTTATGATATTTGGCAGTAAGTTAAAGTAGTTTGGGACACATCAAATAATAGTAAACTCGCTATCACCAGTGGCGTACGGCAGGGGCACGGGAAGAGTTCTCGTTTCCTAAATTCTACGCCACTGGCAGAATTGTCATTTTAGTATAATTTTTCGATTCTCCAATATTTTCACTGTAAATAGGGCATTTTTTTTTGTAACGCTAGAGCCTCTATTTTTCGAGATATTTAACGTTGAATATATGGCTGCACAATTCTTTCGATTTTTATGTACTTTTATGTCTTCTTGACTATTATTTGATGTGTCCTAAACTTCTTCAATTTAATGCCAAATATCATAAAGAAATATCAAGCTGCCTTAAAGTAATGAACAAAATTAATTTTTCATAATCTGAATAAAACACCCTGTATATCAGGGTGATTTGATTTGTTGAAAATAATAAAAATAAATATTTCTGTTTCCGATACGAGATTCGCGAGCTCGATTAATGTCCATTTGGAATGCAATTGCCTTTTATTTTCATGATGAATACACATCTGTTGATGTCTTGATTGTAATTTTTGTGGTTGGTTCCGGTCATACACCGATCATTTGCTGTCGTTGAGAAAGAAACAAATGGTTTCGACATATTCGACTGTACATATAAGATCCTTCATGTAATTGCCTTTTAATGAACTTAGTCTCATGCTCTTAAAACAATTTCATATATATATATATATATATATATATATATATATATATATATATATATATATATATATATATATAGATATATATATATATATATATATATATATATATATATATATTTATATATACATATATATATATATATATATATATATATATATATACATTTTTTTATATATATATATATATATATATATATATATATATATATATATATTTTTATATAGATATATATATATATATATATATATTATATTATATATATATATATATATATATATATATATATATATATATATATATATATATATATATATATATATATATATATATATATATATATATATATATATATATATATATATTTGAATTGTGATGTTTTTTTAAAATTATTTATTTTTTCTCAGCAATATCAGTTGTTCTTTTTTTTTCTGAGAACACATTACCCGCAATTTTGACCATGATATTATAAGTATTTCAGAAAAAATAGGATGGATGATTATTTTAAAACTTTGAAACTTTCAGATTGAGTTAGTTACATGAGTTTCAACTCCAAGTTATTCCCATTCATACTTAATGTGATGCACGACAGAACTGACTTCAGGATTGGGACATCAAACCGGTATATTCACCCACAAATACAACTCTACTACACGCACCACACTAATAGAAAATACATATATTATCAATACTCATTCATGTGTGAATAATTCAATAGAATCCGTGAATTTTGCATAGTTACTGTGTATTGATAAGTGAATATACCCTTGACGACGTGATATAATCGTTTTGGTGTTCGCCTCGTGTCAAAATGTAAATATTTTCATATTAACGATTTTTTGACATTTGTCAAAAATAAATAATCAAGTTTAGTGAAGTTTCGTTCAATTTTTCAATATGCAACGCTTTGGTTCGTTACGAATACCAACTCGAGCATACGAAAATAATGGTTATAGTGACCTCGTCACTCGACGTATTTTCTTGTTTCGCAAAATATGTCTCGTGATATTATAACTGAATATATTTTCGAAATATTCACCGTACTAGTACCAGTACGGTTACACACGCACACGTACGTTATATTTAATTTTTTTCATGTTAGTTGGGTTTTCTTATATTCTATATAATTAGAATCTCAATGGGAGATTTTACACGTGTCGTGCGGCAGTCGTCTAGTTGATCGATTGGGAATCAGTTGTTTCAAGAGGTTCTGTTTTGGTTTATTAATATTGACGCAGAATTCCTTATTACGTTGGTGGAAGCTAAGCTTTCTATCCATTGTGGACAAAAAAGATGATTCTCTAATACACGCGTCTCGACCTCCTTTACGGCCGATAACCGGCTACGT